>JAPEVF010000065.1:0-46025 GCA_029747585.1 Pleurotus djamor
GCCGAATACCACAGGGAGGGACTGTAGAATACCTCTAGGCAGCGAGGGCAAGACATAGTTTGGAAATTGAGGAGGAAACTCGGAACGACGAGTCCGATCCTCAAGCTCAAGCCAGACAACGTGAGGAACATTCGAGAACGACCGCAAGATACAAGCGATGTTGCAACGCGTATCGCGTACAACTGCAAAAGACAAACAAAGAGTAAGTAGTAATTTATTGTGTTTGTGCTCCATAGCCTCTGATACCCTCCGCGAATGACCATGAAGTCTCGAGATGTCGAGACTCGCTAATCGATACACCGCTAGCTGTGATTGTGGCAATTTGGAACTAGAGTCTCTGTGAGTAAAAACTCCGACCAAGGCAACTATACTCACTTTGTTAAGACTTCGAGCATCACGATAGAACAGGACCCGCATGCTATTCTCAATGATTTTGATAGCCTCCTCTTCTGTCAAAGTCGTTTCATAACCTTCAACAGCCTTGCGAAGCAAAGGTTGAGCGATCATAGAGCCGTAACCAGTGGCGATGGTGGAAGCCGTGTATGTCGTACCCAATAGGTCGACGTATGACAAGAAGCTAGGTAAAGTAATAAGAATTGTGAGCTCCAAGGCCAAACGAAACGCTCACCTCTTCCCATCCTTGAATCCACCAATAACAAGCGAGTTCCACAAGGGGTTGATCTTCGAACGACGCGCGTACATGACATGCGATAGATATTCATGGATCTCAACAGGCCCCAGTCTGTGACCATCTTGCGCGGCAAACTCCTCGGTCACCAACTCATCCAGGAGTTTCTGGATGTATTGAAAGTCGGACATATCCCCACCAGCACCAATGCAAGTGTGATCGCCAACGGCATGCAGACGCTGGATATCTTTGAATCTAGCGAGCGATCCATATGATGCTAAGATAGTTCACAGTATATCAGAGAAGACACGCAATAAGAGCACGAAAGGTCAACGTACCAAGGTTGTCAGCGGCCATCATTATCCCATCCTTGTACTTAATGGCAAGGACGCTCGTGCCAGTCACGATGGGTTGTCTATGGTACTTCAGCACATGGAAGGTTCAGTTGCAAGGTAGCAGACGCACTGTGTTCGCTGCACACCACCAGCGAAGGCATCAACATCGTGTCTCGGTCGTTGAGCAATAGGGTATGTGCCATACGCGTCGATGGCATCGTTGCGCTGAAGAAAAGAAAGGTTGACACGTATTATAGCACTTTCATAATGAGAGACATACCGGTTTGCCCCAGTTCGTAGGAAAGTGGTCCATATTCGTAGCGTACAAGATCGTAAGAGGGAGGAACGCTGTAACTGAAGGTGTACGCGTCCAAAGATGACGTAAGCGAGAAAGTGGCTGCTGAAAGGAGCAACGTCGTTCATAGGTCTACGGAACACAACATTTCGTTATAAGTATCTACGTTTCTACAGTATGTATGGAGGCCTAGGGCAATAATGGGTAGGAGAGCCCCCCTGTGGATTGTGAACGACAGGGCAAGGGCGGGTTGATGGCAGCACGATCACTTTGAACGTATCTTTTTGGTGGGTCGAGCACTTTCGAGGGCCGGTGGTGTCTTCTTGCCCATCTTCTTGTTCAAAGTCTTCTGGAGAGCACGCTTAGTCTCGCCGTCAGGGAAGGACGAAAGGTCGAAGTAATTCGGTGCGAATTCAAGAAGCCTATATTTGGATGAATGGGTGAGCGAGCGATAAGGAAGAGGAAGGTGACAACATACCATTCAGGTTTCACTTCAGAAACAGTCCGAATGTATGGTCTTGTCGTCAAGACAAACTCGTTGAAGAGCACCCACTCGGGTTGCGTATCTAAGCCACACGACGGATGAAGCGCCACAACTTGATTATCTTTGACCGTCAAGTAGCTTCCTTTTTCGCCTTCCTTGTGTGCGACTTGCATGAAGAACCCACAGACCAACGCTTGGCGGATATTCGTATAGAGCTTCTTCTCATCACTGAGCGAGATCAGTTCCACTTCGAACCGTTCCATATTGCGCTGAAGTTGATTGCGGACATTTTCAGCTTGAGCTAACGCTCGCGCCGAAAGGAAGTTATTCCACGCCCAGTTCTTATCGTGCATATCTAGTAAGAGTTGTCAAATTGGGAAGGCGACCTGAGAGAGAGGAAAACTCACTGAGGATATACTGGTTGTAAACATTAAGGAGCGTCAGGTGATCTCCATCGGGAACCGTAAACGCCGCCTTGGCAGCATCAGCAGCACTGCGTTGGTTCGGTGGTCTCAGCCAGATGTTGGGGACTGAGCATGCTCGTTAGATGAAACTCGCACTGTGGACCATAAGCCAACGCTCACCAGAAAGCATCGCGGTGATAGTGAGTATCTCATTACTGCACTTGAACTCAGGGCTCACAATGAGCATTTTCGCTAACTGATTTCCGTCAGTCCGGTATGGGGCAATGAGCGTTGAGTGCATGTGCATACCTGAGGATCCAAGGGGAACTCGGCCATAATGGCACCCAGAGGCGTCATATTGCCCTCGTCATCCAAAGCGGCCAAGTAATTGAGGAGCTCCAGCGCCCGCATCAAAGTTTCGGGAGCGGGGGCATCGACATAATCGAATCTGACGAGATCCTGTTCGCTCTGATTAGCAACCACCGCATACCACCACCGCCCGACACACTCACCTTGATACCCAACTTCACCAACTCGAGCACAGTATTACTAAGGTTGCTACGAAGGATCTCCGGATGTGTTTGTTCCTCGAGTTGCGACATAAAGTCCTTTTCCGTGTAGAGTCTGAAACATTTGCCAGGTCGTGTACGTCCAGCACGTCCAGCGCGCTGCTGTGCAGACGCTTTTGAGATGGGGCTCACAAGCAAACTTTCCACCCGTATCCTGGGGTTGTACACTTTCTGTTTTGAGAATCCGGGATCGACGACATAAACAATCCCGTCGATCGTAAGTGACGTCTCGGCGATGTTCGTGGATACCACCACTTTTCTGCCAGGAGGACCGTCGGGGCTACGCGCGGCAGGTGCAGGATCAAAGATTCTCTGCTGTTGCTGCGGAGGCAATGACGAGTAAAGCGGTATGCAAATCAAGGGTCCGACCGATGAGGCGTCCTGGTTGATGAGGTCGTCCGCCTCGAGTTTGATTTTTCGACATGCATCTTCAATTTCCTCTTCGCCGGTAAGGAAGAGCAATATGTCGCCGGGATCCTCGGCACGGTGAATCATCAACACCGTGCGGATGGCGGCCTCGACGTAGTCGGGTTCTGGCTCCTGCGTGTAGAAGATTTCGACGGGGTGAGTGCGACCAGGGACCTTGAACAAAGGTGCACTGGTATTCGACCGGATACTGAAGTACTTTTGGAATTTGACAGCATCGAGCGTGGCAGACATGATAATGATTTTGAGGTCGGCGCGTCGTTTAGCGAGCTCCTTCAGCAGACCCATGAGAATATCGGTGGCAAGTGTGCGTTCGTGAGCTTCGTCAAGGATGATGGTTGAGTAGCGTTTGAGGTCCGGATCGTTCATGGCTTCACGAAGAAGCATACCATCCGTCATGTACTTGAGGAAAGTCACACCGGGTTCCGTCATGTCCTCAAACCGAATGGAATAACCGACTTGTCGACCAAGCTCGACTGTTTCCAAGGTGAGCCCGAGTGAATTGGATCTTCAATGAGGTCAACTCACCATCCATCTCATCAGCGACACGTTTTGCCACACTCATTGCCGCGACACGACGAGGTTGAGTGCAAGCAATCATCCTCCCTTGCGTATGTGCCAAATCAGAGTACGCGACGAATTGCGGAATCCTGGATATACCCACAGCTAAGCAATCATCATCAAAGAACATTGAATGTAAGTCAACGTACTGCGTGGTTTTCCCCGACCCAGTCTCTCCAACCATCACAATGATTTGGTTTTCAGTGAACTATATCTTGACCGATTAGCTAACTGACTTTGACTTAGGGTTGCGCCGATCGGGGAGAGGCTGAATATTGAATCTGAGAAGCAATAATATTCAGCCTCTCCTCGAGGCAAGTCAATACCACGTTTGTGAACTCACGACTTTGAAGAACTCATCCATTTGAGCGTACACAGGCAATTTCTTCCGCGCCTCAAGGATCTTGACATATTGAGCGGAATGCTTTTTCGGTGGTGTGGTAAATGGGTTAAGGTCATGTTCCTGGGAGTGCGAAATTATATCGAGGGTGAATTAGATTGGTTTACTCGACGCACCAGGGCCTTGCGAACTTGCTTGCCCTTAACTTTTCGGGGGAGAAACCCATAGAGGGGTTGCGTAGCGGATGGATCCTGTTCAGCCTTCGCACCACTTGCCATGACGCCGCCGATCCTGAATCAAGAAGAAGTGTAGAGAAGTAGTAAAAGAAGTGGAAGAAGGGTTCAACGAGGAAAACAATTTCGCTAACACGTGACGGTCATCATCCCAATGTCCCCCTTTTTTCTTCTTACAGGAGCGTCGTGTCCATCGAACCCTATTCTAAGAGGATCGATTGTCATCCTCTCGTCATAGAGGCTGGTACTACAACGAGCCTACATCGAACCTCGCACTCTACGGAACGCCATAGAACGCGGCTTTTGTATCCTCTCTCGGTGCAGCTGCCGGACGACCCTCCATTCGGTCCCGGCTCCTGTTCATGTCCGATATCTGGTTCCGTCCCATTCAAGTNAGTAGTAACTGCCATCTTTTCCTGTTGTTTCCTTGACATCATCCACAGGTAATTGTACTAGGGAGACCTGATGCGTCAAGGACGGCTTTAAACATGTGCATGGGTGTAAGTGCACAGAACCGGAACGGTATGTTTACTCATATCTTGATGATTAAGTCAAGGAGCGTCTAAGGACATTCATTCAGGTTGCGCTCATCTACATTTGCGATCATGATGATATGCTGCCGATAACCAGTATACGTCAATAGTGGTGTGAGCGGTTGAAATTATGAATGGCATGAGGAAATGAGTAGTTTCGCGCGCAGTTAAAGAGCGTACCTGAGGTCGGCGCTCCGAATCGTGTGGAACTGAGGGATCAAGCAAAAAAGAGGACATGATAAGTCACTGAATAGAAAAACGTCGAATGACTGAATCAAGTAAGTGTTTGGTTGAGCAGGATGTGTCGAGTGGCGAGGAGACAGGCGCCAGTCACCATGACTGATGTGTTGTCGTCCTAGCAATTGATCAGGAAGCTTTTCCTCTCAAGATACGTGGGACGACATGGACATCATACATCATGAGTGGTTCCTGGTGTACCCAGCAACGGCCTCTGTTTTCTGTTCATCAAAGGTTGGTTTCAGCGACCGTGTCCTTCGCCGACCGCTTGTGATGTTGAAACCTTTTTCGTCCCCCTGCTCGCGGACAATCTGTTCTCTTCTCTTTCCCCCTCCACGACGTCTAACTTTGTCGACGGGCCCAGTGTTAGCTGGACCTAGGCTTGGAATTCCGTGCTCATCTCGCCAGATACCTCGGAGCAACTCCCTCCGGCGATATACCGCCTGAGTTTGCCTTTGTCCCAGTGAGTCACTTCCAAAAGAATCCCACATCGGAGGAAAACTCTGGAAAGGGCCGCTAACAGCATGGGTTTCCACAGGACTCAGAATCAAGAGCTCTGGCACGACAGGCAAGTATTGCTCAATGCTGAGCTCCTCCAACATGCATACTCATCATCGTCATCGATAGCTTCTAGCCATCGTAATCGCCCAATTCTTGGCTTGGAGAGGCTGTTTTTGGAGGGTGCGTTTCAAGCTGCACCATGCCGTAACACAGCGTTGTTTTCGGCGATGCGCATCTCATCCCTGAATCCATGTCTCCGGATTGCTAATTGGCTGGCATCCTCCAGGTCCACAAATCCTTTATGCGCTAGGCGTATATCAGCAGGCCAGGCGCCATTATAAAGTATCCACGAGATTCCCCCATCGTGCTGGCTTTTTCTCCCTTTCGCTCTTCCTCCCCTCCAGCGTCATATTCTTTTTCTTTCGTTCTCCCCTTTCATAGCCTGGTGATTGTCCAAAGGCATCGCATTCGACCTCCCCACGATGCATTCACCGTGGCTAACTTTCACAACCTTGGTGGTCCAACTTGCTTTCTGCCGAGCCCAAACCTCCAAACTCTTTCAATGGCAATTTCAAACACAGTTCTCTGAAGACTTGCCATCGTGTCAAGAACTCACAATAATTGTCAAATCATTCAATGCCGATAACTCAACACGTGGAACACCGCCGTATTTTATGAGAGCTTTCGAGGTTGGCGGTGTACCCTCAACGATAGGGATCGGGTCGGAGGAGAATGGTCTGAAGTGGACGGTTGATCATCCTGTTGGTGAGTAAATCTTCCGGATCATTGCCGTTCTCTAATCAGCAAGCACATGAAAGGCTCAAAGCTCATGTTGGCCGTCGTCGATGCTAATGGGAGCTCGGGTGGTGTTCCTCCACGATTGTACACAGTAAACGGTAAGTTTCCATCTGGGTCCGTTAACTTCATTCTAAGCGAGAAACGCGCAGCTGGTCAGTCAACGTCCTGTATACCGAATCGTCAACAAAATACTTTCACCATCTCCGCCAACATCTCTGATACCGCTCAAACATGCGACCCATGGGGCATGACGATAACAGGCGGGATCCGCCCTTACACCGTCACCCTCGCAGCTCTGAACTCTCCCGTAATGACAAACGTCACAATGGGTGCAAACGATGACCGCTTTACCTACATCAACCGCGCAGATCCAGGCACTACCCTACTCGGTCAGCTTGCTCCTCTATTCAGTTTCCTGTATCTGTCACTTACATTTCTGCATGACGTATAGCTGCGGTCAGTGATGTGTGAGTTCGACTCTTCTTCATCTGCTATGAGGCAGTGCAGATAGCTTAATTCATTTACAGGACAGGGAGGTATGCGTCTGGAACAGCTACGGTTAAAACGGCAGGTGCGTTGAAAGTTTCAATTCGAGACCCCAGCGGGCGTACTGCGTCTATCCCACGCCGGGTATCCCAGACCATTTAGCTAATTAATTTGTCTCTCAAGGTTCGACAAATGTCGATTGCATTGGTCTCGTTACCTCCAGCGGTAACTCCACTGTAATACAACAGCAAATGGAAGAAGCCGCTCGTAAGGCAGACGATGACCGTCGACGCCGCCAAGTCATTACAGGAGTCTGCGCCGCCGTAGGCGTTATCGCTGGTCTGGCCCTTGCTGCTGCTGCGTACTGGTATTACCGCCGCCGGAATCGCCAACGCCAAGAACTCGAAGAAGCTCAACCTCGCAAATTCGAAGACTCCAATGGACATGAACAGTACGTCTCTGCCATTGCATTCCCGCACGATGCATCCCCCAGCCATTCGCGATCACCAAAATCCGCCGAACTCTCCGGTTCGTCTGTCGCCCTCATGCACGCCCAATACGCCGACGCCGCCACCTTTGATCCCTACCAACAAACATCGACCACAGAATCTTCTCGACCTCAGTCAGATTCAACCAGCTCGAGCGGGGCTGGAGCTGGACTTAGTTCACGTCCTTCATTCGCCGCTTTCCCCACATCCTCACGGCGGTATAATAAAGCTGCTGAAGCCGGATTCAGACCGTCATCTTCGGGCAGTGGATCACAACGTCCCATGTCCTCTGATGGATCAAGTCAGGTGGGATCATCATCATATCCACCAACCACCCACTTGCTTGACGACCAACCTGAAATCATCATTCAACATCGAGACGGCGGACCCACTGTCCGGGAGTTACCGCCACCGTATGCAGATCGTGGACAACGACAAGGTTGATTGTGTACTTGACTTTCCTGTTTGCTTTTCTTCTTATCTGGTATACCTCATGTTGTTGTTACATCACTTTTACCCTCTCTTCCACTTGTTACACGTAGCATAAGTACTCGCTGCTTCAATACATCAATGCTTTTCAATGATGGTCGTGAGAAGTATCTTCATCGGAGGGACGTGATGCTCTGCTATCGCTGTCGTCCTTGTTTCACTATGTCAGTACTACATAGAGTAGTGAGCTCCGTCGTTGAGATTCCCTGAGTTGGATGTCGAATATGCGTTGCCCATTGCTTTATCATTACACGGATCTGGCTATCAAGAAAATACACACATAATACTTGTTTTCTGGAACATAGACATCATTGCCGCGGTCACATACATCCTTCTACTTCCTACAACTGCGCTAAAATATTTTCAGCGCTTGTAATGGTAAGCTTGCTAGGGATTTCCTCAACGGCTATGGCACTGCAAGTAGAGCCATGCGCAATAATGACGAATCGCTGATAAGAAGACTACGTGAGTAGAGGTATGCAGAATAGACGCAAGGGAATCTACCTTCGCGCGGGGCGCGCCTAAGAGAGGAGACGCATCGAAGATAAGGCCGAGCTTGCTAACGAACTCTCCCTTGTCATCACTGATGAAGTGTACGCCTAGCAAGAGCATGTCAGCTAATTTGTAAAGGCTTGTCATCAAGGAATGAACCTGTTCCATTCGGGGCGAGATTCTCCTTCCACGCCCTGTCCTCAATCAGAATCATAGAGTACTTCCCATGAATGTGAAATCTTACTTCATGACGAAGACATCGTTCACAGCAACCTTGAAAAGCATATATGCGCATTCAGCACAGAGATACAACGGCCCAAACAAACTGGGTTACCCACAATGTAAATGTTACTGACGCCCTTGGCCTTGAATTGCTCAAGCTTTTCAATGTAACCTGGAACCTGAGCATGACAAGTCCCTGTGAAGGCTCCAGGTACCCCNGACCTATCCAAAGAGTTGTCAACGAGAGCAACTTGAGGACGAAGGCAGCGAGAAACCCACAATGAGGCTCGTTCCAGTCAACGTCAGTGGGGCACCGGAGGCGGCGTCGTTCTCTTTGACAGAGACCTCTGGGATTTCCTCGCCTGCTTTGATTTGGGCGTTGGCGAGAAGCTGGGCGAAAGCAGAGTGCGCTGCCTGAGCAGTACCAGTGATGATGGAAGTCATTCCTTGGGATTGTGGTAACGTTTGGATGGGCGACTCGGATGGCGATGAGAGTTGGGAGAAAGAGTGGCCTGGCTGGTGTCGTGAGTATTGGCTGGAAGGCGTCCTTGTTGATGCACTTCATCGATGACGTCATGAAAGCAGAGAGGTCAAGTTGTGACACGACTTATTTACAGTGGATAATGCCATGCAAACGTATAAACTCGGCAGTCGGCAGTGAGAGAATTCAAAAATGTTAGAGGAGATCACGATGCCCTCTGGATTTCCGGTGTCTCAATTTTCTCGAGGGTGTAGCACTGTCGTGGTGATGGGCAAATCCTATTAAGGAACCGTTTGTTTGTCCATGTTTCCTCACACTGTCCTGTCAGAGTGAAAACGCCTTCAAATGTAGAGCTCGCTACGTCAAAAATTTGGAAATACTTTGGTGGAGAAATCTGCTCGAAATATGAAAATCTACAGCTTGTACAGAGGACTTTTTAAAATTCGGATTTTTCGCTGAGTTAGCAGATGTAACTCAGCATGAAAATTTACTGAAATCAATTCCTAAGTACAAGCTGTAGAAAATACAAAAATAAGCAGAACTTACTGCGAAGTCCAAGTGCTGAGACGAGATGCTGAACCGGATTTTCTGAAATACGATTCGCGGTAGCAGGGGCTGACAGGGGATCAGGAGTCACAGTTTTAGCCTTCCTGAACGCGTGAATTGAAAGGTTTGCCATCGAAAATTCAGCCTATGCGGGATTAAAGTGTTATTTTTCGATTTAATCAGGTTTTTGACAAAGAATTGCGAATGAGCGAGGTACTATGAGTTTTTGGCATTGATTGAGGGGGAAAGCTCGACGGTCATGTTTTCGGGCGCTTCACTCTTAGTCAGCATCACACTTTTGGAACCGCATTTGCCCATCACCAACTGTCGACGGCGTGCGGTGTCTGATCGCCTGTCTTCTTGCCTGTCATGCTATCCGTCTTCTTGCCCATCTTCTTGTTCAAAGTCTTCTGGAGAGCACGCTTGGTCTCACCATCACGGAAGGACGAGAGGTCGAAATAATTCGGTGCGAATTCGAGGAGCCTATATTTGGATGAATGGGTGAACGAGCGATAAGGAAGAGGAAGGCGACAACATACCATTCAGGTTTCACTTCAGAAACAGTCCGAATGTACGGTCTTGTTGTCAAGACAAACTCATTGAAGAGCACCCACTCGGGTTGCGTATCCAAGCCACACGACGGATGAAGCGCCACAACTTGATTATCTTTGACCGTCAAGTAGCTTCCTTTTTCGCCTTCCTTGTGTGCGACTTGCATGAAGAACCCACAGACCAACGCTTGGCGGATATTCGTATAGAGCTTCTTCTCATCGCTGAGCGAGATGAGTTCCACTTCGAAACGTTCCATGTTGCGTTGAAGTTGATTGCGGACATTCTCAGCTTGAGCTAAAGCTCTCGCCGAAAGGAAGTTATTCCACGCCCAGTTCTTATCGTGTATATCTAGTAAGAGTTGTCAAAATGGGAGCGCGAGTTGAGAGGGGAAAACTCACTCAGGATATACTGGTTGTAAACATTGAGGAGCGTCAAGTGATCTCCATCGGGAACCGTAAACGCCGCCTTGGCAGCATCAGCAGCACTGCGTTGATTCGATGGTCTCAGCCAGATATTGGGGACTGAGCATGCTCGTTAGATGAAACTCGCATTGTGGACCATAAGCCAACGCTCACTAGATAGCATCGCGGTGATAGTGAGTATCTCATTGCTACACTTGAACTCAGGGCTCACTATGAGCATTTTCGCTAGCTGGTTTCCCTCAGTCCAGTCTACGGCGATGGGCATTTAGTACATGTGCATACCTGAGGATCCAATGGGAACTCGGCCATAATGGCACCCAGAGGCGTCATGTTGCCGTCGTCGTCCAAAGCGGCCAGGTAATTTAGGAGTTCCAAAGCTCGCATCAAAGCCTCAGGAGCGGGGGCATCGACATAATCGAATCTGACGAGATCCTGGGCATTCTCATCAGCGACCACCGCACGCCACCACTGCCGGACGTACTCACCTTGACACCGAGTTTCACCAACTCGAGCACAGTGTTACCCAGGTTGGTGCGCAAGATCCCAGGAGACGATTGCTCTTCTAGCTGCGATATAAAATCTTTCTCGGTGTACAGTCTGAAACATTTTCCAGGTCGTGTACGTCCCGCGCGTCCAGCACGCTGCTGTGCAGACGCTTTCGAGATGGGACTAACGAGCAAACTTTCCACTCGAATCCTGGAATTGTACACTTTCTGTTTCGAGAACCCGGGATCGACGACATAGACAATCCCGTCGATCGTAAGTGACGTCTCGGCGATGTTCGTGGATACCACCACTTTTCTGCCAGGAGGACCGTCGGGGCTACGCGCGGCAGGTGCAGGATCAAAGATTCTCTGTTGTTGTTGCGGGGGTAATGACGAGTAGAGCGGTATGCAAATCAAGGGTCCGACCGATGAGGAATCTTGGTTGATGAGGTCGTCGGCCTCGAGTTTGATTTGTCGACACGCTTCTTCGATCTCCTCTTCACCGGTAAGGAAGAGCAATATATCACCGGGATTTTCGCGGCGGTGGATCATCGAGACTGTGCGGATAGCGGCCTCGACGTAGTCGGGTTCTGGCTCCTGGGTGTAGAAGATTTCGACGGGGTGATTGCGACCAGAGACCTTGAACAAGTGTACACTGATATTCGACCGAATCCTGAAGTATTTCTGGAATTTGACGGCATCGAGCGTGGCAGACATGATAATGATTTTGAGGTCGGCGCGTCGTTTAGCGAGCTCCTTTAGAAGACCCATGAGGATATCGGTGGCAAGTGCGCGTTCGTGAGCTTCGTCGATAATGATAGTAGAGTAGTGTTTGAGGTCCGGATCGTTCATGGCTTCACGAAGAAGCATACCATCCGTCATGTACTTGAGGAAAGTCACACCGGGTTCCGTCATGTCCTCAAACCGAATGGAATAACCGACTTGTCGACCAAGCTCGACTGTTTCCAAGGTGAGCCCGAGTGAATTGGATCTTCAATGAGGTCAACTCACCATCCATCTCATCAGCGACACGTTTTGCCACACTCATTGTCGCGACACGACGAGGTTGAGTACAAGCAATCATCTTCCCTTGCGTATGCGCCAAATCAGAGTACGCAACGAATTGCGGAATCCTTGATATGCCTTCAATTATGATCGGTACATTGGATAAAACGGGCATACTGTGTTGTTTTCCCCGACCCAGTCTCTCCAACAATCACGATGATCTGGTTTTCATTGAACTACACATCGACCATTAGCGAGCTGACATCAACTGAGCTTGGAGATGCGCAATTGTGGTGAGGCATGACAACATCGCGCCTGTGAACTCACCACTCTGAAGAACTCGTCAATCTGAGTATGTACAGGCAACTTCTTCCGCGTCTCGAGGATCTTGGCATATTGAGCGGAATGCTTTGTCGGTGGTGTGGTAAATGGGTTGAAATCATGTCCCTGGAGGTGCCAAGTTAAAAATGGTGCGGACTAGATTGGCTTGCTCGGCGTACCAGGGCTTTGCGGACTTGCTTGCCCTTGACTTTTCGAGGAAGAAAGCCATCGAGGGGATGAGCAGTTGATGGATCTTCCTTGGAACGGCGTGGCATAGAGGTCAAACGCTGACGCGGACGGCTGAACGTTCAGGAATGTTTAGACTTTTGAAGCGCTGAGGAGGCTGATGCATGATGCTTCCTTCGACTCTCATTTGGGACATGGAAGGTTCGGCCAAGTTACGAAGTGACGCCCACACTTGTTCGCAATAGGGAGATGCGTAGGCCTTAGGGGTTCGAAGGGATCAAGTTTACACAAACCACTCGCGAGTACCTTGATGTTCATTAAAATGAAGCCCGTGTAATATACATAGGCGTATCCGCATGACTATGCTAGTAGGTTACTCGTAGCCGTGAGGACGGTACGCTCATATATCCAGGTTGTTGGTCTAATTGAGCTCAAATTGACTCATTGAGCTCTAAGCAGGATTCCTCCTTTCAAAACCCAGTAAAGTCAACCGTGAAAGCTCGCAAAGAGTGTTTACTGACCGTGACCGGCAGCCGCAGCATAGACAGGCAGCTAGACAATCACATCCCGACGAAGAACCCAGTAATCGCTGCAATGACGTCATGACTCAATAATGAAGTATTGATAAGAGACAGGGAGCTGAACGCCATGCTCACCGCCAACAATGCACTCCAAGCAGCTCGCAATCACGTCGATGATAACCATTATTGCATCTCCAATGCAGGCGAATATCCCTTCATGTCACTTGAGCTCTCCCAGAGCTGTCAAGAAAGAACGCGAGAGGGATACCTGCGAAACAAGAACATATGACACTAGAGTCGTGGAATTATTAGTACATCCTTTGCGCTTCAGGCATTGTGCAGCACCGACCCCATTCTTGACGAATAGCTGTATTCCAGAAGAAAGCAACGGTGGATAAAATCAAGGGAGCACTCCCAGCCCCACGCTCTCTTGCTTACACGGTGTTGGATCCTCTGACGTTGAGTGTTCGCATCGACTGCCAGACCTTCCTTTTACGTCGTCCAGGGCAAGTCGCTAGTCCCGCTGGGGGAAAGGCGGGAGAACACTTCAATCACGTTAGAAATAAGTACTGACTACGACACAGAGTCCAAGGGAACGACATCTAAAGAGCAGGATGGACAAATGGCAGAAAATAAAGATATACTAGTGCCACCAGCGGCCTTCACAAGGCGTAAATTGACGACCAAAGGCCAAGAAAATACGTGTGCGAAGGCCAACAAAGCTTGTTGGTGTGATCACAAGTCGACGTTGATGGGCGTGCATCCGGTGGCGATCAAGCCGTTCTGAGCAATAAAACTATAAGCACAGGTTATAGATAGCACAAAGAAAGTCACCGACGAAGTTGTTGTTTTGGCAGCAAACAGCCTGACTATTGCACTGGCTGTTTCCAAGGAGACCGACTGGCGAACAGGTGACTATTGTGGTATGTGGGATCGGTCAATGAGTAGGAAGAAAGAGGCACGACCATATGAAGTATACACACGACCAACGAGGGTGTCAGGTTTGAGGCCCAGAAGGGCTATAAGAAGGATGGCAACATTTTTCACACCAAGAGCATCAGACTTGACGTCACGAGCCTACAATGGCGGGTCGTTAATTCATCGATCAAACGGGCGACAAGTGGTTTACCTCCTGGACACTGTTGCAGCATTGTTCTATTGAACCCGATCAGAATACGGCCAGTGAGGTGATGATACCAAAGAAACACTCACGTGGTCCAGTGCCACAACTTGAAGGCGGTTCGGTGCGACGACCTGGGGCGGCGACCGCGAGGGCAACGACAAAGGCGACGAGGAAGAACAAAGTGGATTGAGAGCGGTGGAACATCTTGCACGATGGTAGTGAAGGTGTAAAGAGGTGAGTGAGTTGAGTGAGTAGAGAGGTGAAGAGAGAGAAGTAGAGAGAGAGGTAGAAGCGAAAGTGCTCTGAAGAAATCACCCACCAACCTGACCACCTTTTATACGATTTCACGAGAGGCTGACCTCGATTCATCGGCGGTTGTAAGTAATTGTTTGGTCGTTTGCCGAGGCGGATAGAGGGCACCATCGAGGCCGTAGTGGTGTAAGAAGCAAACCAAGGAATTGCGAAGTATTCGTTTGTCAAGTTTAGAGTATGAATGGCGAGTATATCGTGTTGCCGCCCGCCGACGAGACTTTTAACGTAAGTAGTTTCACCTACTCATTTATTAGGCGTTCGAATAACCATCCGACGATAGGTTCGAGGACATCGAGCGAATAAGGGTGGCTGGATGTTGACAATGTTAACAACCATACCCCCGGTTGAAAAAAGGGTGCACTTGGACTTGACTTGCGCAGATCTTTGTCTGACAGTGGAAGAGTAGAAGGACGGCGAAACATCCAAAGCATTGGGCGAGTTGCACGGAGGTGCTCGATTCAGCCCAATGGCGCAGATGAAATAGGTAATCGCTCCAAAATCGCTCATTCATTTAAAAGACCTTCCATGACTGAGAAAAGCCAATGCATTCAAACATCCACGGAGAGAAATAAGGAAAGTACGTAACAAGAAGAGGAATGATGCGTCAATGGGTAACTGAAGGTTGGTGAACGATGGTGTGAAACGGGAGGATGAAGGAAGGGTAACAAGTACGAATCAGGTTTTTCGACCGAAGACGTCTGATGCTCGAGAACAATTTACTGCTCCTCCTCAGGAACCTCCTCTTCGTACTCACCCTCCTCTTCGTCAGCGCTGAAAAATAACATTTAGCACCGCCAAGACAACAGGAACAAAAAAAAACTCACGTGGCATCTTGGTATTGCTGGTATTCAGCAACAAGATCTTGCATGTTCGATTCAGCTTCGGTGAACTGAGTTTGTTCATTAGACGACACGGCTCCACTAACGAGAACATAGGACAAACCTCCATTTCATCCATACCCTCTTGAGTGTACCAATGCAAGAAGGCCTTGCGCTTGAACATGGCCGTGAATTGGTCATTGACACGCTTGAACAGTTCTTGGATGGCGGTGGAGTTACCCAAGAAGGTAACGGCCATCTTGCAACCACGAGGAGGAATGTCACACTGAGCAGTGAGGACGTTGTTAGGAATCCACTCGACGAAGTAAGCCGAGTTCTTGTTCTGGACGTTCTGCATTTGCTCTTCGACTTCTTTCATTGAAACCTTGCCACGGAAGACAGCAGCAACCTACAGAGCGGTTTAAAGATAGCAACATGGAAGAAGAGAATGGAGCACACAGTGAGATAGCGGCCATGGCGGGGGTCAGACGCAGCCATCATGTTTTTGGCGTCGAACATTTGCTGCGTCAGTTCAGGAACGGTGACAGCGCGGTACTGCTGGCTGCCACGAGCAGTGAGGGGAGCAAAGCCGGTCATGAAGAAGTGTAGACGGGGGAAGGGAACTGAGCGCGGACGTGAGGTGCGATCGTGCTTAAGAGTATCGAGACTTACCCATGTTGACGGCGAGCTTCCTGAGATCGGAGTTGAGCTGGCCAGGGAATCGTAGACAGGTCGTAATACCAGACATGACGATAGAGATGAGGTGGTTAAGATCGCCATATGTGGGGGTCGTGAGTTTGAGAGTGCGGAAGCAGATATCGTAGAGGGCTTCGTTATCTATACAGAAGGTCTCGTCGGAGTTCTCAACAAGTTGATGGACGGAGAGGGTGGCGTTGTAAGGCTTGAGTTGTACAGGGTTAATACGCGTACACACGGACAGATCTTTTGTAAAAGAAAAAAANGACATACCTCAACGACAGTGTCAGAGACCTTGGGACTGGGTACGACAGAGTATGTGCACATCATACGATCGGGGTATTCTTCGCGGATCTTCGAGATGAGGAGAGTACCCATACCAGCACCAGTGCCTCCACCAAGAGAATGCGTGATTTGGAACCCTGGGAGATACGTGAGCACGTGACCGGAAAATGATGGGGATGCATGGGCTACCTTGCAAGCAATCTGTCCCTTCGGCCTCCTTGCGAACAACGTCGAGGACGCCATCGACGAGCTCAGCTCCCTCGGTGTAGTCTGGATAGATTCATGACCATCGGGCGCGAAAGGAAAGACAGTGGTGATGGTACTCACGACCCTTGGCCCAATTGTTACCAGCACCATTTTGTCCAAAGACAAAGTTGTCCGGTCGAAAAAGGCCTCCCAGAGGACCAGAGCGAACGGAGTCCATGGTTCCAGGCTCCAGATCGACCAAGACAGCACGAGGAACGTACTTGTTGGCCCCAATCTCGTTGTAGTAGACGGAGATGCGTTCCAACTGGAGGTCGTTGGTTCCCTTGTAGAGACCATCTGGTTCAATTCCGTGCTCGTCCGAGACTACCTCCCAGAACTTGGCACCTATGGAGAAAGGAGATCAACGACTGAACCACCATGGCGAGATTGCATATATCGATTGCATACCGATTTGGTTGCCACACTGTCGCATACGATGATCAGCTTTCGTGTATACGCTCAAAAGGATGCAGAGACTTACCTGGCCAGTCTGAAGGTGGACGATTTCACGCATTCTGTGAGAGAAAAGTCATCAGCCGTGTTCAAGATGAAAGTGGTACGTTTATCAAAAGCGCGAAAAAAGAGACTCAAGGAACATTGAGCGCGTCGTTTGCCAGCCAAACGCGCGACGAAGAGGTTCTAGGATGAGGAGAGAACTCACATGAATGAGGATGGGGAATGGATGGGCTTTGTTGGTCGTAAAGAAGGAGGAGGACGAGTATTAGGAACGTGTTCAGCTTGAGGGCAAGCAAAAATTTGAGGCTCCGCTTGAACGTCCGGCGTCGACCGCACCTGGTCATAGCGCAACATCAGACCTCGAGGCGATCGCCGTACATAACAAAGCAGCCATTTGTTCATCCAATGTCCCTACGCCTGAGACATGCATAATATGGCTGGCGGCGCGTCCACAACAAACGACGTAAGAAACGGGCACAATCCCATGAAGCATCGTAAATGATTCACATGACCGACCACGCCTTCTCTCAGTTTAAGCTCGCGTTGACGTATCCAAGACTCCAGTATGCACTTGCTACTCTGGTCGGCGTACTCGAGTCCATGCAATCGCAGCTCTGTCGGAGCCGATACAGGCATTATACATACGTAGATGTAACCCACGCGCAAGTGTGCGAGTTCCGGATGATGCCTCTAGAACGCAGGCTGCTTGGAAGAACCTATGGATAGGTTTGCTTCCGAAAGAACCATCCAGTGATGCTTTTCCGTCGGGCTTTCCGCAATGACACTGTCAAACACATCTATGTACATACTTCTTCAACATAAGACAGCCCTGAATCCACGCGCAAAGACCGATGTTGTCACCGTAAGTATAATATATCCCATTCGAGTGATACCGTTAGTCTGTCTCTGTGATTGGCTCAGTGTTCGACAGGATGTGAGTAACTCTCTAGTGGCGAGGGCTTGGGTTGGGCGAGCACAAGCGGCGCCTTCACACGTACAGTCAATCTGTCTTTCCGTCAAATCACTATCATTCATTCAAACCTATATTGAAGCCCTCGGAGATATTACAGCCAATCGAAGTATCCTTTCGACCGTAAGCCAAGCTGTTATTTACGAAAGTATAAACGAATCTCCGGTAAACTCGACCCCCCCCAAAGACCACGATTACCTAGGCCAATCACAAAATTTGAATGGGCACGCAACCAACAGTGATGAGACCGTGCTAGGGGACCCAGTTGTCAGAGAACAATCATGTATGTGAATGTTGAGCCAACCGCGTACCAGATCCAGACCTTCGCAACAAACAGCCTGCTTCTGGCACTTCTGACTCAAAGTCAACGGGTTCAAGAGACCAATGTCAATGGGGGTGCACGTAAGGCCACTAGTTGCAGAGGATTAGAGATTGATTGATGGTACCCAAGTCGAATCGCTTACACAAGACCAGTCGCGCTGAGGGCAGCCTCAACGACATCGACAGTCAGATTTAATAGACCGAAAATTATGCCAAGAAGGCTGTGATCATACTATACACGACCCGAGGTCAACATCTGAAGGGCATCACGCACAAACGAGCTTACGCGCTCCATGGCATTGCAACACTGGGATGCCTTCCCGTTTGGACAAGAGAGTACACCTGGCTCGGTTCTCGCCTGTACAGTGTCGATGAGATAGAGCGCGTGACATGGACACGAAGAAACTTGCCTCGAGGACGGGTGTGGCGGCAGCAAGAAGTGCACAGAGAGCAACGGTGAAAAAAACGAGCTTNGATGATACGAGCAGACATATTTGAAACAGAGAAGCTGTTGGGGGATTTAGGATCTACAAGAAAGAGATTTCCTGACGTTCTGACTTCAATCAAGCTGCCTTTTATCTAACGGAAGAGCCAGGCTCGTGGAGAGATCTTGTCAAGTACGTGAGATGGAAGCGAATATCACCCCGTCGGAAGAGCTTTATTTAATTTATTATGCATCAGTGATGACGGAACTCGTTAAATACGCTTAAACCCAGACACTCACAGAAGGGCTATCCTGTCAATTGTGTTACGAGAAGAAGGTCGTCCCATGTGCGACCCTTCGCCTGAACGTTCAACATCCCCATCACAGCCTGACGAAGTAAGGATACAATAATGCAGGACCTTGCAGGAACTCAGAACAACACCGAGAGACGTCCCATGCGTGGGCGATGTCCTTAGGCCCTTCCTTTTTGGTGGCGTTCCGGAGAGCCGTAGAGGGAGATGCAAAGTACACCGAGCCCTGGCCGAAGGAAGTTGGTCGACACCTAAGTTAAACAGCCTAATCTAGCACGCCAAGAGTCGCCGCAGCCAAAGACGTGCCATGGTTTACCATGCAGAGTATCTCACTTACCTGACCGATGATGCTACAGGTACGAAAAGAGCACAGAAGGGACTAGGATGGCATCGCTGGACCGAAGCCGGAGTCTTGCAGATCCTGCAATAACGATTCAGCCAAGATTCAGCACGAAAAACGTTGGTGGAAGTCAAGGGAAAGTCTAGAGCAACGGATATTGAAAAAAGCGCATTCGAAGAATGTAAGTATAAGTACGTGCTTCAAATGTCCTTAGGTCGGGACTTCGAGTCCGAGTGAAGCGTAGACTGCCTTATATAATCAGACGCCACCGACGAATCGAATTAGGACGTGTTGGCAATTCGCAGTCCGACTTACTTCCAAGGGCCGTTGCACAACCTCTGGGCCATCATTGAAGGAATCATTCCCTTCGATGTGACCGACCAAATCCTAAGCGAATCTCATGCTTCTAACAGTACTATTCGTGGGTCCTTTTCCTATTATGCTAACCACTCCGATCTTTCTGGTCACCACTTAATATTCAACATTCAACAGGCTACACATCGATTCGAACATAGTATCAAATTGCTACGAGTCACTCTTGTGGGTAAATACCCTCTGCATCGGCCCTCTCTTTCAGAGAACAACATTGATTGGGCTGCACCCAATGGTGATGAGGCCGCCGCTCTATTAGTTGACGTCAGTCAACTAACACTGGTCGTATGAGTCGGAATTCACTCACGATGGTGTTTCCAGTGCAGCACGCTACTTGAGAGTTGCAGGAGGCTGTGCCCAAGATGGGCGAGCAAGTCACTGGAGGAATGGTGAGTCGTGTTGGCTGCGGTCGCTAATGAGAAATGTCCTTACAGCCGACTGATGCACTGCTGCTGAGGCCAAGGAGGCTCCCGAGCAACCCAAGCAAGCTGCCGACCTACACTAATCGTCAATATCATGTATCTGGGCATACTTTACGCAGAGCGCCTACCAAGCCGACAGAGTTGCAGCACGACATTGTGCCCGTCGAGCATTGACTGGCTGGGTCAGTGCGAGGAAGGGCTGTGGCAGCAGCAAGGAGTGGGAGCACAACGAGTGCGCAGATGAAGACAAAGACGCGAGAGTGCATTGTAGGAGTGCTTTGTGTGTGAGTAGTTGAACTAGGTTGCTCGACTGAAGGTTTTACGCTTGCAGCAACCCCTTCTTATACCTTTCCACCCTCGCCAGTCCAAACCCCGACAGCCTGCAAAAGAACACATTTCTGCATAGCAAATAGAATAAATAATTTTTGTGTAAGCTTTTTTGTGACATCTGCATCACCTGGTGGCTTGTGATGGACTCACTGAATCCTAAATAGAACATCATGCAACCGCATCCGTGATCAGTAGCCAATATTCAATCTCGATCGCTTTTCACCCAACCATCCCGCGCTCTCTAGGCCCCTTTGACTTCGGACCAATATCCTATGACAGAAGTCCCGTCAGTGACCGCTCTAGATGGTCATTCGGGGGGCCTGAAAGAATCCAACACCTGTGCTCCTCCGACTCTGTGAAGCACGGAACTTGGTCCAGACTCTTCAAACGACCTTCTTTTTTAGGATGTATTCTCCGTCGGCAGAGTTATCACCCTAATAAGCATCTCACTGTATGCTGAGAGGTTTACGCAAAGTCGATCTCAACTCAAGGCGATCTCTCGTCTTGTCTTTGCACTTTCCTTTTACTGTGATGGTGAGTCATGGGAAGAGAGCCTCGACCGCGGCAATTGCTAACTCCAAGGTCGGGAAACAGGGTTTGAAGTATGCAGCGACAGGCCCTACATACTCGTTGGAGGTATGATATACTTTGTGGAACTCAATGCTTCCTTCATTGCTTCTACCGTCGGGTATTTTCAAATCATTGGCCAGTACTTCGTGTCTAGAAACTCGTTCTATGAACGTGTAGACCTCACGAATGTACATCGCCGCGTCCGTTTATTCCGTTAAAGTGTGTGAAGATGACTTTGTTGGAGGTTCGTTGTCTAGAATATTTTCATCGGACCTCAACCTTGAAATCAATAGGCTGTCAGATATGATCGTATACTGATTTTTGGGCCGTTGGAACTCATTGGTCGACCTCCCTTCCGCGCCCATGAGGACAATTGTGGGTGAGGCTTGTCTCAATTTGGCGTAATTAACTGGGAGCCACGAAATCCCATTGGATGGTCGGCTACCGTGGATTTGGAGTGTCCTCGCACAGGGCTAGATTATCATCACTTAGTCTCGCGTGCTGCAACTTCTTCAGATTCCGCATTGGACTGTCAAGTCAAAGTCAGAAACGTACAAGGAGCAGCAGTCAGAAAGGGCCTTCAGAGCACTGTGAGCATCAAAGAGCCTGTTATGGTGGTCCTGAAGCCTGATGCATAAAGGCTGTGAGCGACGAACACGCTGTGGGGAAGTAAATGTCACTGCCCAGGGGGTGGCTAGGAGACATAGAAGCAACGGGCTCGGGGTAAGAATCACTGGGCAATTAGGGACACGGAGATGCATTCTTCGGAAGGCTGCTGATTGGCACAGCCATATCCATCTATCATTGGCCAAACTTTGGAAGGCCCACATGTGTTTCACCGGCATCTCGTAAGGAAAGAAGGGTAGATCGACAATGCAACTCTTGGGGGACGTACTTTACGGATGTTCCAGACGCGAAGTTCAATGTAAATGAAATTCTAGAACCACGGTTGAAAGATGAAGATGGCAAAACCAATGTAACCAAGGAAATAGCGGGAGTTGAGTGGCCTATCGTTGATTATGAATTCTCACCGACGGCCCAAGTGAGGAGGGGAGTGGAGCATAGGATGTCATCTCAACGTCAAGGCCGTCATACGCGTCGGGTGTTCCGAAAATTCCCATAGATCTGATTGAAGGACAAAGCTCTGCGTAGCCTAATAGTGAGCACACATCAGAGGACGTCTATTTGACACGTCAAGGGCAGCCCTATCTCCCAGAAGAACCGAAAGACAATGTATCATCGGCCTTTGAAAACCTGGGTGTATATTCTCCCACACGCTCAGTGACAAGGATTTTGTATGCTCCACAGTGGCGACTGGTGACCACCAAAGAAGTGAAGTGGTCCGTGTTTACGCGTGTGCGAGACGAAGAACAATCCTTGGGCAACAGTGCCTGGCTCCCCATGCGAAAGCGCCGTGCTCCACCGAGTTGGGCAGATGATCAAACTGCATTTCAGAGAATGATGAATAAATCATTGGAAGGTCGTACGACGGTTGAATAAACTCACAACAACGAGAATGAAGAACAGCGGCACAAAGTCTTGGGCAGCCATTCACTTGACAAAAAGCTTCTTAGAACGTAATGGCCGTGCCGCGCCAACGCGTCCAGTTTCCGTTTGATACATGCGGTAGGCTTCTCGTAAGTGGTCCGGGGACAAAGGACCAACATCCCCACGTCGAGATTGGACAGCTCGCGCTGACGTTTGAATAAGAATCAAAAAGAACAATGTTGAGACGCCACAGTGACTTACCCTTCTCAACAATTTCCCCAACAAACACTTTTGCGAAGCCAGCAACTATTTGGGCGACGGGCTGGGAAACTTGTTGTCCAAGTGACTGCTGTATAACCTTACGGACAGCTTGTTTAGGTAGAGCATGTCGGCGATACGCCTCAAATCGCTCGTATTGCGCTGGGCTGAAGTTGTCCATCAAAACTCTATGGTAGACAGTCAGCATGTGCGCGTCGAGACATATGGAGAAAACATACTTCAAATTGTCCTTCGATTGGCTTTGCCATGAAAGCTGAGCCGAGTAATCATCATCAGCCATTGCAGGTAGCAATTCGTCTTCCCCTTCCCCTTCCTCGTCAGCCTTCCCTCCCATGCCCGGAGGGGCAAGTTGTAGCACAGGCGTTCCTCGCATGACCATGTTGAGACCAGGAGCGGGTGATGCACGAGGGGACTCCGTGTCGAAGCTAATCATTCCAGGTATATTAGCGGGGTTCGTAGGTAAATTTGCAGGAGACAGAGCAAGTCGAGGTTCAGACGCGTCGAAGCTCGCAGTGTTAAGAGGTGGCTGCTTTCCGACTTGAGATGATGTGGTTGCTTTTTGGGCAATTTGATAGGCTGGTGGGGTCAGTTGCAGCATCTTTGGTGCGGAGCTCGATTCCCCTGCCTGGTTTGCCCAATGCACACTGGGTATTTGTGGGCTTGCGAAACCAGGTGTTGGTGTGCTATCATAGGATCCACTTCTGGCTGGCGTCGCACCGACGCCGGTGGATGCCCCGCGTGGCTTTCGTCCTCGTTTACTGGGGGCTTTTCCTCTGAGGGAAGGCGTTCCTGGAGGTGAATTGGCCTGCATGTTTGGTTGGTTTCGGTGGTTGGACGAGACGGCGAGAGTTTAGTGCAAGTTTACCGTTACGGGCGCTACATACTCTTGGGCGCTCGTGACTCGTGACTCTAATTAGCCACACGCACGTGTCATGCTACCGAGGAGTCTCAGAGTCTCAGAGTGACTCCTCAGCGTCGCGCCAGCCTGCACCAGTTGGTTTCGCACACTTACATAGACAGACTTGGAGCATCGTAATGTACATATATACGATCCAGACTCATTCGTAAATGTACAACGTGAAGGAGATCATAGCACCGGCAAGGGGGGATAGGATCAACTACTGGTGAAAATATACTTGTAATCGTAAGTCAGAATTATAAACAACCTGGTTAGGGCGGCGTAGTATTAGTAGTGAACATAACAAGATAATGAGTGGGGAAATGAGGGGAAAATACACGAGTAAACAGAGAGCAGGAGAGAGATGGAGAATAGGTAGATGAGGCGACAGGAAAGACTAATGTACACCCAGATCGGGACATATACAGGCGTTCTTGCATATGCGCTTCGAGGAGGCTGGTAGTTTTGTGTTTTGAAAGGCGTGTGAAAAGATACGGTAAACTTCTAAGGGATACCCAGAGACCTGGGAGGACGCGATGGACGGAGGGAGTGGCGGGGTCGACCAGGATATGTGGAGCCAACCAGGAGGGAGACATCAAAAAAGACAAAGAACCGAATATACGTTTAATGGGCGGGTGAAGAGACGTGGCAGTGGGAGGAGATACGGAGAGATGGAGGAGATGGAGCAAGTATTAATCGTGGTTAATGGGGGCCATACAAAGGGTAGATGTTGACAAGGGACATGTTGGTAAGGGATGGAGGGAATGAGCACGTCACAGACGGCTGGATGCGGCGATAGAAGGGAACACAACAGGGTGCGCATTGCTGAAGAAGCGCGATGAGGAAGGAAGCCACTTAAAAAGCACATATTAACAATACTTTTGATCCAGATGTCGTTGCCTCAGGTAAAAGAGAAAAGCTGCTGTCGTGGACGTTGCGCGGGTCACGACATGCTGGTGTCCATGCCTCCATACTCCACTTCGTCCGCTGGTTGCTGCGTCTGGTATTGACCCTGCTGGAGCTCAGCGACCTGGGCTTGGTACGCTAGATGAGCTTGGACTTGGGCCTGAGCAAGCATTTGCTGTGAGTAATCTTGCTGTTGTGGTTGGGTTTGTGGTATAGGCGTTATAACGGACATGGGCATCTGAACGGCTTGGGCTTGGACCTGATGCATGGCGTATTCTTGCTGACCGCTAAACCCTCCTTGCGACAAAGGACTCGACACTGGGGCGCCACCGACAGCACCAACGACATACGTCCCATTGGCAGCAAAGGCCTGACCATAACCGCCGATACCACTCATCGCAGCGTTCGAAGGAGTGGAGATTCCGCGATTCATCGAGCTAGCTCGAGAATTGCTGCGACTACCAGGAGCACTAGCCATCGCTCGACGGCCTTCCCTTTCCTTGTCGCCCTTATCGCTGTTCCGAGCTAGACAGCGATGCTGACCACTAGCGAGCAAGGCAAGACCCATCGCACCATGATCACCGCTATGCTGATAATGGTATCGTAGACCGTTCATGTTCTTGTACCTCCTTGGGCAGTCGCCGATACCACAAGCAAACGGCCTGAGTCTCCGTTCAGCTTCTTTCTCAACCTCACGCAGCTCAAGCTCGCTAATGGTACCAAGACCAAGAGGATCAGGAACGACGGCTAAAGAATACACCCTCAATAAAAGAACAAACACCATAGGAGAAACAAGACGCTTACCTCCTCCGGGAATAGGTGTACTGGCTCCGCTGCCAGGAGTGCTTCCAGGGTTGCTCTCGGCGCCCTCCCTTCGTCTCGCCTCAAGGAGACGATCGCGAAGTTCAATGTCCTTGGGTGGGGCGAAGTTGCAGCTTCCATGGGTCATATGATATTTCAACCCATTTGCTTGCTTGTAACTCTTGTTGCAGTTAGGCTTTGGACAGCGGAATGGTTTTGAAAGCAACATCGTCGACGTTGGACGCGAGGTCAACGACTGTGATTGGATGGCAGCGGCGGCACTCCCAGGGGCCGATGGTGCAGGGCGGATGGAAGTAGCACCGTTCTGCATACCATTGGGTATCCCTTGGTTCACCTTCGTTGACGAAACGTCCATACCATCCGACTTGTCCGAAGGTAGGCCACCTTTCTTGCCTTTGCCCTTAGCCTTCACACCTATCACAGGAACAACAACCGGTTAAATTTATTTCCCGTAAAATGAAGAAGTAAATAACGATAATGAACTCACCATTGGGGCTTCCTGACCTTGATCCCACAGGAGTAGGATTCGCCGTACCAGCAGGGCTAAACAATAAAGCCGGAGGAACACACGCAGGTGCATTTTCTACGGCGTGCATAGCGTTCATACCCGCGAGTCCGCCCATGATCGCACCATCAATAGAGCTCATCCGATGTAGACCCCCGTAACCCATCGTGAACGCGGACCCGCTCTGCTGCACATATGGACTGGTAGGCTCTGAATGGATATGGCCGAACCCACTATCCAACCCACTCAGATTTCCCAACGATAGCGCTGGAGAAGTACCCGAGCCCCAATTATGGTTGCTATTGGCTCCATTGAACCCAAGAGAGCTAAGCGAAGCATGCCTCGTGAGACCTGGGCTATTTGTGAGCGACTGCGGAGCATTAGGTGATCCAGGCATGCTCCCTCCCATAAGTTGATTGGACGGCATGTCAGGGCTTCCAATTCCCAAGTTCTCGAGGTCGAATGTTGAAGGACTCCCAACTGAAGCGACTTGATCACTGCCGAAATTCCCAGCGTTGTCATCGTGAGAGAAACCGTCATGGCCAAAGGATGATGACTCGGGGTCGATATTCAACGGGAAGGTGGTGGAACCACCCGCAGCCTGCCCAGCAGCGGATGACTGTACGAGGGAAGCATCGATTGCCGAACTAGAGTTCAGATCGGACGGACCACCATTGGAATCGTCACCGAGAGCGCCGTTCAATGAGTTACTGGGACTCCCACGCATAGCGTGTAGATGGCTCCAGCTATTCCTGACATGCCCGGGATGGGGACTAGGCGGAGCGGAGGCATATGCCCCCTTCGCATCACTAAGCCCGCGTCCATCGATGATGCGGTGGCCTTGCTGTAACCGCTCCTGATGGATGTGCTGAAGCGATATTTTGTGATGTAAACTGCGATGTCCGATAGACTGATGTGAACCATGGTGCTGGAGCGCTCGTTTTCCCGGGGTGAGATTAGCGGGGAAAGTACCTACAAACACGATCGGTGATCAGTGACATCCGATAGATAGAGTCGATAAGAGCGATTTCAAGGACAAAGATGAAGAGAAGCACGTAAGATCAAACAGGGTAGACGGAAGTAAAGACAACAAATAGCGAAAGAAGCACTTACCCATTCGAGGACTTGGATATGCACTCAGGGGGGTTGTGACGGGCGTATCTGGAGGGGTAGGTACGCCAGAGGATGGCGAGGGCATAGTGTGGCCAGACATGGACGATGGCGAGTTACTTGATGGAGGAGACGGCGAATTGGTGGCACCTTGAGTTCCCACAGGGATACTTCCAGCTGTGGGTGGAGGCGAGAGACTTCCGTAAGCATGGCCGTTACTGAAGCCATCGTAACCGTTCGAAGGGTAAGTGAGTGATTCCTCCATCTCCATCTCCATGTCGTCCGGATCGATGGGAACGCCTTCACGGTACGACATATCGTTAGCGGGACAATGGTTGTTACTTATGCCTGAACCGAACGGACCATATTGACTATTGACTTGTTGGTTCCCGTTTGACTGTGCCTGCTGATTACGCGAGATATATTCTGACCCATAGGGCGACGATGTGGGCGGACGGGGAGGCTGCGATCGGGAGTTGGGTTGAAGAGGGATATGGGGGATGGCGGTCGTAGACGAAGAAACATGTTGCGATGATGATGCATTTGAAGTTGCCGATATCGGGGGGTTATTACACTGGGGGTTGAAAGGGACCGATACAGTTACACGCATTGCCCCGCCGTCGACACCATTTGGGAGTTGATTGGTGTTGCTTGCCACAGGGGTGCCGTTAGCATCGACTACAACGATGTGAACTTCCTCAAAGTGATCGAGTAAGGCGTGTAGATCGGGTAACCGCTGACCACAGCAGCTGTAGTCTCGGCACTAATGATTGGTAGGTGAGAAAAGTCCGTGTGTAGGCAGACCATGTGAGGGAAACTACTGACCAATTCACCTTCCCTTTCCGACTCTGCGAACAAGTTGACCGCGTTCAGTAAAGAATTTCGGTCGTCGCAATCCATGGCAGATATCTTGCTTGATCTGAGGTCGTTTGGACTGCGGGGAGAAGTCAGCTCATGATTGAATGATCCCATCGAACAGGTCAAGGTATATATTATGGATCGGTCGGAAGATATGGGTGAAAGGGAGTTGGCTCAAGAATGTCAAGGCTGAAGGGGTAGGAAGATCCTGGAAAGCAAGGAAATGCACACTCACTCGAAGCTACTGAGGAGATGGGCTGTTGGGCTTCCGGCATAGAAAGCGCTGCCACCGACATGCCTGCCACCGAAGGAGCCGGGACGCCATGATAACGGAGAGCCCATGTAGTGTTTTGCGTAGGATGCTGGGTTGAAGTCGTCGCCATTGGAAGAGCCGGTGTATGAGCCAGAAGACATGATAGTATCGCGACCATAATAGCTGCCATAGTCCATTCCTTGAGCACCACCGATGCTATTAGCTGGATTAGTAGGAATATTTGAGTTTGAGAAGGAGTGGTTGTGCTGGTGGTGGAACTGAGGATGGTGGTGGCTGGTGGACGAGGATGGCAGTGCGATTGGCTGGGAGGAGGACATGGAGGGAGGAGGAGAGAGGAGGTTGTGTTAGTGAGAAGCGGCGAGAGGAGAAGCACACAAGTGCAACAGACTAATCCCAAATACTAACCTCCCAAATCGAACCAACGGCCCGATTCACGCTCAGTCCATCCCGTCGTCTTGTTGTCCTCTGTTTGCCCTGACCCAGCTCGGCTCAGGCTGTGTCCAAACCATCCAGCTTGTCCATGTCATCTCCGTTTGGTCCTCCCTGACGCCACCCAGCGACCTTTATCTCTCTATAGCCTCCTACGAATGCTTGTAGCCCGATATACGTATACACGTCTTTGCAGCCGCCAGCCATGCATTTAGCCTTTGTGATGCACATTTGTCGCTAGCGCACCGACCATCGCCTCGTCTGCTTTGAGCTGACCCACAACTTAGGCCCCTTCAAAGCTCCTCTTTGTTTCGAGGGTCCTCAATAATGCCAAGAAGCTCCTTGAACCAACAATCACAGGACCTTCGCGTTTGTAAAGTGGTATTCTCACTCGACCTCGCAGTGGTGATAAGAGCCTCCTTGCTTGTCGTCACGGGTATTCACCAAGAAATCCAATCATCGGACGTCGTGTGTAACTTCCCTTCACCCTTTCACGTCGAGCGACACAGAAAATAAACACCAAGGCCGAGTGGCCGACATTCCCCCATCTATAGGGCGTTGAACCCCGCCTTGCATTCAGGTTCCGTTCCAGCACGACGATCAGTGTGGGATAAACCTGAGGGACCGATGCAGGGCACTCGAAGTAGTTCCATAAGGCCCATTCAGATTGACAAGCAACCCCAATCTCCTAACACAATTGGCAACGTTGCTTTCAGACTCTGAGATCGTTCTCCCTACGCCACTTTACATATGCTTCGACCGACGCGTTCGGTTGGGATTGCGTCAACCGCCCCAACTAGTTGATACGCGTCAGTAGGCGGCCTACGATACCAGTTGCCCTTTACTAAGCTACCTTCGGTATACCATAACATCACATC
The DNA here is from genome assembly GCA_029747585.1 of Pleurotus djamor. Lineage (NCBI taxonomy): Eukaryota > Fungi > Basidiomycota > Agaricomycetes > Agaricales > Pleurotaceae > Pleurotus > Pleurotus djamor. The sequence goes on from JAPEVF010000065.1 coordinate 29,484, forward strand.
CTACTGCGCCCTTCCTTTCTCAGCAGTCCCGGCTCGAAACTTGCGAAGCATGGGAATAGTCTTGCGCTTCATCGTCGGGTACCCACAGGGTACCCATCTCCTTGTACAAGTTACTAGAATGCTATCAAGCACATGTACATGCATGTTTGTTCTAAGTATAAGCAGGCACAACCGTTCAACCTACGACCTCCCGCATTATCACATATCTGCCCAGTCGCGTCGTTACGCCCGAAATATTTGAGCTTGATCCAAAGATATGCAATGACGATCGCCAGAAAAGACCAAGTCAACGTCACAGACGAGTTTATAGCAGCCAGACGTTGAGCTTATACCCGAAAGCTGATGCCTCATTGCACCCGGCGGACTGACTTAGGAACCATTAAATATTCATGGGAAGACGGGTCCGAAGAAACGTTGTGAAAGACAAATATAGAGGCGAAGGGCGGCGACATACGAGGCGAGGTAACCCACATGGTTCCTTCTCACACCAGCGGCTGCGTGAAATATGGGCTCTAGTTCGAGAATTGATGCTGAGAGGCATGAATTTCGGGCAGAGGTAGATGGGGATGGAGACTCCCGCCATGAGGAAGCGTTATGGAAGAATCGCAACCAGCATGGAAGTGATCCACAATGTATATGAAGAGTACGTACGTACAGATTGTTCCACGGACATAAGCGGCAGCGAGCGTCATAGTACCTCTTTGTAAGAAGTAATACGAACCTACTCCAATCAACGATCAGTCTGAATCAGCAACCATCGAGTAAGTTGTGATCATACGCGATAATCACATACCGTCTACTCGACTGTTAGATGGGGGGTGGAGGTCGTTTTCGCAATTCAACGCCGAACTCCAACGAAGGCAAGCTAGCGCGAGCCTATCTGTTGGCTGAACTTGCAGCCACCACACCCAGGATATGATCCGCATCATGGAGACGTGATATCGAAGTTCTGGAGACCGTTGTCGTGTCATATACACAGTGGACCGCCTGATTCAAGCATTCGAGGGCGTTGCAGTTATTTGGGCCTTCGTATCATTATATCATTGATGTCTGGATAATCAGGGGTCCATAGAATAACCGCGCGCATCAGCAGACTCAACCCAAGCACCGCTGGTGGGTTTGGCGGGTACGATGGCGGCGAAACACGTGGAAAGGATGTGTGAGGATGTCGAATGACCACGAACTGTAGGCCTGTCGTTAGCAAGTCATCGGCGTCTCAGTTCGTTGGGACTCTCACTTTGCTGTGTGTCCTGTACGATGAATATGGTCAATGACGCACTGCATGCTGTGCTGCTCGGTGATAGACATTATCAGCTAACGATGGCCTGCGGGACAAGGTCACCGTCTCAACGTCAACCCGCACATTGGCGAATACTCTGAAAAATTCGTGGATTCGAGAAGCTAGAAAGTGGCCAGTCTCACCGATGTCGATCGTCCACCAGAGACAGGGTGCAATGTTTCTAACCACCGCAGGCAACAACCCGCCATCAGAAATTCGAACATGAGCCTGCGGCATCGGTCGTGACAGTGTCCCGACATACACGTGTTGAGCGACGACTGTGGCGCACACTCCGCGAAGCTGTCATATGGGCGCTTAGGGACAGGTTCGGCCCCCAGACCAAGTTCCCGGGCCTGCAGAGAATACTCCTAAATTAGGTGGGCAGTTTGTGGTTTGTCAGCGAACAACGGCCGAAAACTGGCTCACCTTCCCTCCCGAGATGCCGGCGTTCCTGGGGCTCAAAGTGAGCTGAGTCGCAGTAACAGTTCTCCCTTGAAGACTTCTTGGCACTGGCTGTAACCCGTTTGGACTTTGATCCAGCTCCTTCCTTCTCCTTGCAATGTGTAAACCTCGACATCGACTATACTCATATTGAGCTTCTAACAAAGTTCCGAACTGCCCAGGATCTAACATTGCGCCTCTAGTTGATTTAGTTCATTCCAACCCCCACCACAGTCGCTTGTCAAGCACATTCAGCGATCCTCGTGTAGTCAGGGACCCACACTACCTTGTAGTAAAGTCCCCCTTTGGGATCTCATGTGATACGTCCATTCGTACCCAGCGAACAAGCAAGCGATAGTAGGTGTTTCTGGACCCAATAGTGGCAACCCTGCACTAACCGTAACATGTAATCGCAGGTGGGTATAGAATTACAGGCAAGCATGCCTTTGTTGGATCGTGTCGTCAAGTGTCCCTGACGTTCCGTATAGAGTTTCTACTGTTTCGTCGGGACTGTGTCGGGGATCTCGTCGTACTTGCTCACCAAAACGCAGCTGCTCGAGAACGAACGGCTGAGTCGGAAGGACTCCGCCTTCGCGTCTTTACCCTCGGTAAGTGCAACACTAGCGCTGAATTAGAAGCCTAGATATGTTATGTCGCATGTCCCAGTCATACCTGCGCTAGCTGCACCTTTGCGTCGTGTCTTAGTACGTGCGCCCATCGTACGCATCGTGTTCCCGCATCATTCCCGGGAGCTGGAAAATGCCACAACATACTTGGCCTCGTAATTAATGCGGGGGCCGGTATGCTAAACCACTTCCAAGCGTGAGGTTGGTTGTGTGTCCGTATGTATTTCTCACATAATTCATTTGTTCTCGACATAACGTCGAGATCCCTCCAGGCGCCTCGGAATTTTGTAACACATGCTAAGCGTTGCGGGACCGTCTAACTTGTAGATTTGTGGGCCAGTTCATCTTTTCTGGAGAAGGCAAAATACTCTTAGCTCAGTCTACGCGTTCTTCTCTTCTTTTCGACCTCGATCCTTGATTCACCTTCGAGTTCGCCGTCTGGTCCCTTCGATGTCACTTCGAAAATCTTCTGGCAAATCCTTAGTGGACTCGGGTACATATATCTTCACTCGTACGCGAGCGACTCCCCTGCGCCACCTCCCACTTTGCCTCTTCTGTAAATCTCCACACCTACAGCAAAATCCTTCATACCCCTCGCGGCCAACTCTCTGGTAAACATATACCACCGGTGGCGTCACTACAAATTTCCTGGAACGTTCCCCGCCGTATGTTCATGCTGATCAAGCTACGTACGGGTCGTCGTCGTCTTGCCACCGGTACCTATCAAGCGCCTCAGCGACCGACGATGACTGGTTCTTTGCAACCTTGGGCAAGCTGTTTTTGATCGGCGACTATCTTCAATAGATATTTCCCTTGCTTTTGACGCACCACCGCAAGCTCTAGGATTCGATGATAGTGTCGGATTTTTTTTCTTCCCGGTCGACCCTCCCCTCCCTTCTCTCTCCCATTCACGGGAAGCGCGATGAGCGAACTTCTCAAGACCAGGAGCTACAATATTCCCTCTGTTTCTCATCAAGCCTTCCAAGTCGCGTGTTTTCTGCCTCTGGACTCTGAAGCCTGGATTCTGATCAATGCTGTCATCGCTGCTATTTTAGATGACCCCGCAGACCTCGCTAGGGAACTTCTGTCAATCCACTCACAGTGAACGGACCATGCTCTCGGCGACAGCGATAACGAATAGCAAATTATCCACTGGTACTTCCCGTGGATGTGAAACTTCAAATTTAGGCACGTCTAACTCTCATGTCTACCCACGAAGGGTTAAACAACCCTTTCACGAGTCCCCCACAAACATGACCGACTTACTTTCCTCCGTTCAGCGAATACACAACCATACCCCCCNTTCTGCATCGGTCTGGTACTCCCCTCTCGACCCAACATACCCATGCGCGCTACGCTCTCAATGACACTCATCAAATAGACGCTTTACTTCCATGGGATTGCGGCCCTTTCTGATCATGATCTATGCAATCGGCGACATTCCCTTCGTCCCTTCTCCACGTTGTTTAATTTAAACCAGAGCTTATGTGAGTATACGAGTACCAATACAGCTCGTTCGCCCGCTCTTTCTCACTGACACGCAGTTCGTCTGGCTGACGGCATCGATTCGTCCGTGGTTCCCTCGCGCTGATAGTGAAACCCGAACTAGTGTAGCGTTCGGTATCTAAGTTTATAAGGTGCACCTTTCCCTTCCGATGTCTTGGGATAAGCCTCGTTCACAGAAGCGCGAGGCTGTGTAACAGTTATATCCTCCGTGCTACCATTCAATTGGTCAGAATGCATACATTCTTTGTAGTGTTGTACTTCTGGTGTCACTGATCTAACGTGGTTTTAGTTGAACATGCGCCAGACGTTCCTGTCGGTATCGTCTTCCCCCCTGCCTCGTTTGTTTCGTTCCTATTCATTGAATGCCTCTGCCATTTGAAGTTTTCGACAGGCTGACTCCGTGTTTCAACAAAATTTAGGATCACTACTGGTAGTCACCTTGCTGCTTCAGCTTCAGCTCCCTAGCAAATTTCTAAGATCAACATCTCGTTGGGGAGTAGAACAGCTCCTCTGCTACACATCGATATTTCACTGATCGTCGTCCATGATGCGACCGCTCCATTTGCAGGTGCTTGTATGTGCCCCTTCAAGCTTCGTGGTTCTCAGGGTACGACGATAAAGCACCCGAAAGGATCCAGGTTTCCCAGCAAGGGGACGCCCAGGGACTGAGGAGTTTGGAAGGGGTTGGAATGGTTTCGCTCGAAGCTTGGTCCACTCAGCATGAGACTGACGAGCCTGATGGAATACCCAAAGATAACCATGCTGCATCCCCTCTCCCTCCTTTGATTTGGGGAGGAAGCTAGGAGATATCAAGTTCTTTCTGATATCGCACGACTTGCGCGGCATTCTTGAGTTCCAAGTGGGCCTAATCAATTGAGGGTGTCCAACAACTGCGGGTGTCTCCGAGGAATGCGCGTGCAGCACATCTCTCAGGATAGGCAATTGTAGTGATATCGCCGAGCGACGCAGTGACGGAATTACCCATTTGCGACACCCATCTAGAGGAGAGTGTTTCCATACACCAACAGCTAGAAATAGTGATAGATCAAGGCGCTCAAACTACGTCCTTGGTACATATCATTGAAATGAGACTGAGAGTACCTTCTCGATAAGGAGTGCTTTGTGTGATGATAAGTTTCGGCCAACCCCAACATGTACAAGGGCGTTAGAAATAGGAAAGTGAGCCAAGGAGATATCCACGTTTCGTTGGCGTTACCTGCCTGGGTCTGGCAGGGTGCATGGACGAACTCAATTGTCAGACGGAGACCAGAGTAACTTAAGGGTGCGCTTACTATTGGTGGGATGCGGCTGAGTTGAGTTCGTCTCATGATTGGCTCGAAGTACCCATTGCTGGAATCGGTCTCCTGGACTATCAAATTCATCCCACAATTGCGCAAGCGGACGCTATATGTTGTCAATTAGGTGGAATTGGCGACCCTTTCAGGGATTTCGCTGTGCAGAGTAGTAGACTTGATTGGGGTGAGCTCGATATTTTGTGTCGTACTTCTCTCGTTGCAAGCTAGGGTATATAGGTCAAATGGTATGGTTTGCAACTTGAAAGAGCAGAGATATAGGTGACGAGAGCACCACTGATACCACGGAGTTCAAAGGGAAAGACGTGCCAAGTTCACGGGTCTCCTGTTTTCTCTCCTAGAGAGTCCCTATCTCCTGTCTTAACGCCGATTTCGGCAAAAAGCTTCGGCAATGCGACCCGCGAAAAACAAACACAACTCCTCCTCGTTCCACCTCCTCCCACTTCCTTTCCACCAATTGAAGTCCTGTTGGTGTCTCTGATCCCTGGGCAAATACACATCACAAGAAACATCGACGATCACCGAACGAAATTTGATGACATCACAGTACTCACTGGTCGCTTCCAATGACGGAGATCGTAGCCGGCAATTGGATAATGGAGAAATGGAAAGTGTGGACGGAGAGGGCAATCATATAGAGGGAGGATCAACGCGTACAGCATGCTGCTCGGGGATGCTCTGCAAGATCAAGGAAGTCCTCAAGCGCAACGTCGGCTTGCTTCTTATCGTTGCTTCGCAAGCGTTTATGTCATTCATGAACGTTGCGGTCAAGAAACTCAACAGTCTTGACCCTCCAGTTCCTGCACTCGAGGTGAGCAAGATCAATGTTGAGCTTAAGCTTTCTCTGACTATCTCCATTCCCTAGTTAGTCGTAGTCAGGATGGTGAGCCCGATCCTTCTCCCAATTAGTCTAGCGGCGTTAACCACATTTTGCTCAAGGTAATGACTTATGTCTTGTGCATGACTTACATGTAAGTGGACTTTCCCTTTATATCGAACGCGTTTGTTCCATGACTGACCGAGGCATTTTTGCGAACAGGCTATCACGGGGGGTACCTGATCCATGGATAGGCCCGAAGGGCGTGCGGGCACTTTTGGTCTTCAGAGGTGTCACTGGGTGAGCCTTCATCGCATACGCCCTCAAGATGACATGCTTATTCTGATTGTGTGTAGCTTCTTTGGTCTCTTTGGCCTGTACTATTCTTTACAGTATCTGTCACTTTCCGACGCTGTGGTCCTGACATTTTTNGTCGCCGCTCACCACAGCTATTTCGGGAACGCTCATTCTTGGAGAGTCCTTCTCCCGCAAACAAGCCTTTGCTGGGCGTACGTTGCTTGTTCAGCTTCTGGATTAGCCCTTCTGATTTACGTTTGTTCAGTTTGTAGTCTATTTGGCGTTGTCCTAATCGCGCGCCCAGCGTTCATATTTGGTAGCAGCGCGTCATCGGTTAACTCTGATGTCGATCCTACCCAGCGATTGATAGCCGTCGGGTGAGTTTTTAGCTTCTTCAAGACATCCCAACACTCACTTTTCCCGTAGCGTGGCCTTACTAGGTGTTGTCGGAGCTACAGGAGCATGTGAGTTCATAGAGTCATTCAGATACTCGCGCCTCACCCCTGGTTCTTTGAAGACACCACACTTCGCGCCATTGGCAAGCGTGCCCACCCACTACACTCTATGACCTCCTTCTCTGCGCAATGCGTCATAGTCGCCTCGACCGGGTAAGCGTGCGCTCCAGCTACTTAATATATCTTACCAGATTAATCCTCTACATTTTTTCAGACTTGCTGTCACTAAAACTGCAATCGTTGTTCCTACAAAATTGGAATGGATGGCCCTTCTTTTGTTGATCGGGCTCTGTGGTTTCATAGCACAGGTGACTCGACTAATACCACTCTGTGCTAAGTACTTTACTGACAGGCTAACTATCGCAGACCCTCTTGACTATGGGTCTTCAACGGGAAACAGCCAGTCGAGGTTCCTTGGGCATATACACCCAGGTAAGACGCATGGGCACCTCTTAGCCTCGTAATATAATTATTCGGCCTCTAGATTGTATTTGCGGGTATCCTCGAGCGCATCTTCTTCCACACAGCACCATCTCTGCTATCAGCCATTGGGACAATCATCATCATCACTTGCGCTCTTTATGTCGTCGTGAGTCTCTTGCTTGATGTTTCCCCTTCGTCCTCTAACGCGCCTGCCCACAAGCTTACCCGAGAAAACAAACCCCAAAACAAAGATATCTCCCTTCCACGATCGGATGACGCTGATCTCGAGGAAGGCTTGCTGGCACGTTCCAATACTTCCCAGAACGTCGATCGTCTGGAACTAGTTGGCATGGTTGGAGGGCACGTCAGTGTGGATGACTTCCGTGCTGGTGTTGCCTCACCCTCGATGAAACGTTCCGCAAGCCCAATGCCCAGGACCTTGCAGCAAGCCTTGAATGACGAAGAACTTGAGAAAGCACCTCTAGCTGAGGAGAAAGAAACAAAAAGCGAGCCTCGACATTGAAAAAAGAATGTAAACAGTTCGCTCTGGTTATACCCCAATTTCACCCTCTGATTGCGGAGAATTGGGCCTTCGACTCTTGATATCTTTCACCCTCGCAGTCACGCGCTCTGAGGGTCGCTTTGCATCTGTCAGACGAGACGTATCTCTCGGACATTTAGTAACTTCGACGAATGTAAAGTACATGTGCTACCAGCTAGAGTATATACCAAGTTCGAAACTCGAAATGTCTGGCATGGAGGCCTTGAGGCCTGAGGGGCCAGGGCGAACGTCGAAATGCAATAAGCAGATGTGGGGGGCATAACTACAAAGTGAGATTATACTCGTATTCATCTGAGCCACTCGTAGCGATCCAAAGAACAACCGTAGAGAGCATGAGGCCAACATTCTGAGACACGTTCGCGTAGCCGTAGTATGTGAACTGCTCCGGGTATTCTTCGAGGATGTATTTGAGAACTAAAACCGTCTAGAAGGACGAGCAGAAAGTCATCGTCATCTCAGTCAGCGTCTCAGTCGAAGATCAGTGCAACTCACAATACTCCCGGCTAACCCACCCGCCATCAAGGCGAACCCAATAAACAACACAACCCTCGCCCTCCACACGGCTCTCGAATCACCCGCAAAGCCTTCATCGCCACGAATACGGTCCTTATCTATCATCACGACAACGAGGAAGCCAAGGATCGAACAAATGCCGGGAATCCAGTCGACGAAGGTGATGTGGACGGGTGGTGGGGTATCGGAGGGAGACGAGCCCCAAGGTGACTTGGCGTGGGCAGAGAGGATTGCAGCATCGATGAAAGTCCAGTTTGCTAAAGCGAACTGTGTGAAGAAGGTTGTGAAATGAGGATCAGCGAATGTCGGGAATGAGAGTCTTTGACTTGGATCATCGACTTACGAGGGCACCTGCGAGGTAAACGCCAACGGTGCGTTTGTGTTTGCCAAGCGAGAACTCTGGAAATGGGTTCAAACAGACCCGACGAGGGTCGTAGTTGGATCTTGGAAGAGACATGGTGTGTTCGTGGTAGGTTGGCTTGAACGAGGTCCTCTGCGCCTATCAGGACTTCAGGGAACGTCCTCAGGGGCCTACATAAGACGACTTCCGGGTTCCCCACTAGAACAGGCTGTCGGGGAACGATACTATCCAAGATAGATGGTATGATAGATGACAAGAATGAATTAGATAGTCCAGGTCGTAGATACGCAGCAAAATCATCGTAAATTCAAGCATCGCGTTCATGACTCCGTAGGCCTAAGGTTCCGGGAAAATACTCCAGTAATCGGACATCCTTGCAGCTTCTCAGCCATTCGGAAAACTTCGTCATGCCCCTCTGTATGGATCATGATGACAATGAGTATAGAAGAACGAACCGTTCATACAAAACCTACGTTGTTCGTATTTCAAAGGACCCTAGAAGAGACATTGCGATTAGCGGTGTAGGAGAGCGAAGGAGCAATGAATAGACGAACTATTTCTTCAATGCGATATCCTTCACTACGATACTTGGGCTGGGGTAAATCATCATGGAACCCCACTACAACCAATAATCTATCGAGGAGCGAACCGGGACCTTTTCTTTGGGGACGATACCACGGTCGTGCAGCATATCTAACAAAATAAACATATCAACACAAGGCACCTCAGCGTAGGGAACGGATCGCCAACCTTGTCGGAGTAAGCCTAGCAAGTGATCCAGGTGATGGAACCGGGAAGTCTTGAGGCGTGATCATCTCCTTCTTGGTACGTGGAAGACAGAGGTATTTTTGAAAGTACTTGACACTGAGAAGAGTTGATCTGGTTAGGACGTGGAAATACGTAGGTTGTTCCTCGAGCCTGCAATTGGTGTAGATAAGGGACAGGACGATGGATCGCACAGAAGACTATATACTGACATCATCGCAGTGCGCACACGGTCTTCAACGAGGCATGCCGTTATTCTTCTGAGGAATGCCTTGATACCAAGAGCCTCGGGTGCAGCGTGAAGAAGTTCGTTGGTAGTTGCGGTGGAGACTTGGTGATTGGTTTTAGCGGGGACCATCATCTTCTCTTCGTACTTCTGGCGGGACCATCAAATCATGAGATGAATCAGATCAAGAAGATTTCCACTTGAAATGGCGACTAACCAAGGACCAGTCCAACATTTCTTCAAAAGTGTCTGGGACGTCCTGGATGTTCATACGCTTCCCAATTTCTTGCCAGAGGAGGAAGTATGACTATTGAAACCAGGCGCGTGCAGTTCAGTTCGTGCATATCGTGCACAACAAGCCAATGTGAGCGTACATGGATTTCCATGGGTGAGAGGGGGCGCCATCCATAACGTTCTGCCCATCGCTATGCACACCCAATTAGCCATGGTGATCTAGTCGAGGGGTGATAGAAGGGTGAACTCACCCAAGGTTCGAGGACAAACAATGACAGTGTGTAAAGATAGTCATCATTCTTCTGTGAGGTAAAAGTCAGCCCCCGGACATTTCTTCTCGCCTGTCGCCAGTGATGGACAGCTAACTCACAATGTTGAATTGGGAATGCAACCAGTTCGTCCGAGCAAGTGCAATCATGGCCCTCGGATCTAACGCGTCATCATTACCTTCCTCCTCACCGTAATCTCCGGGGATTGGGAACGCCATCCAAGAACATATCAGTAACTCGGTCTGACCGTAAGGAGGGGGGTGAGCACCGAGGACGCTGCGCGTTTAGAGAAATTGACGTACGTCGGTGTACCGCTTTGACACCCTTTCAGTGTCAGTCAACTCCTTCGAATGAGCGAGAAGACTTGATATACTTGGCTATGAGACACGGACCAAGGGGTTGAGTCAGCATAGGTACCTGAAATTCAATGGGCACAGCGGGAGCAGTCACTCACGATGGCAAATGTCTTGAAGAGGGCAAAAGCAAGGGAGTAATTCATGAGCATCGGCATGTCGTAGAACATCGACACGGCAAGGATTTCCTGCGCATCCCGGACAGTGAGCTTCCCCTCGTCGAACTTTGTCTGAAACTTTGCATGGATCGCGTCGTAGCGACGCCAACGAAGACGGCGCACGAGCCAAAGGTACGAGGCGACGGCTGTTGCGCCTATGGTAAGGAAAGTGGTAGACGAGACGACGTTCACCGATAATAAAGGCAACATGAGAGGAAGGGGGAAGTCAGGAAAGGGTCCGAATCGAGGCTCACACTTATATAAATGATCACCGTATATTTCAGCTCCTGGATACCCGCGGCATGTTCTTGGTCTGTCGGATCCGGACTAGCAGGCTCCTCGAAGCACTGGGCGCTGGAAGCTGAGCAGGACATGGTCAGGCCACGGCATTGATGCAAGACCGGATGCATAAATTAACAATTAACTGTCAACGCGAGAGGTGCAAGGAAATACCAGGCTCAATAGGGCGAAATGGCTGAGATTGGTAAACCATCATGCAGCATGAACGTATGGTCATGGGAAGTGGGCCCATAACGCGGTTCCCGGTCAGCAGTGCAACCATCGAGGTTAAGATTTCAAACTATCATGCAGGTGACGTATTTCAATTCAAACTCAGACTGGACTACGCCGTTTGCGCAAGGACTCACGCTGAACGTTGCAATAGCACTTGCTCTTGGATATTGGCCACACAAATGCAAGGTGAGACCAGTGCCCCGACGGAACAAGCAGAGTGGGCTCGACTGTGGGCACAATGGCAGTGGCAACCAATGAGACACACGGGGCAGTACACAAGCGACCGATTGGCGCCCATCATTGCACACTCTTCTGCATGATTATAACCACTCGGCTTCTGTGACGCAGGCGTACACTTTTACTTCCCTCCATCAACGACCACGGCCAGCTCATCGCATCCCCCGACGCCCACGGCTCCCTCGACGCTCACGATGAGCCGCGCCAGCGACCACACCCTCGTCGGCAGCGATGCCTCTGCTCGGCACTCACGCTACACGGATTCGACGCACCTCATCCCCACCCGCATTCTCGACAAGAAGAAGCCACGGCCTTACGACCCACTTATAATGAACATCATAATATGTGTCGGTACCGCGCTCAACATGATGGCTATTGGTATCGCTCTCGAAGTTGGACTGGGCATCTCGGCGCGCAACAACGGCTTCAGTGTCCCACAGCGTAATGCCATTTCTTTTGTCACGCCTCAGTTTCTGCTATCATTCTTTCCGACGGTGAGATATCTCCGAGCACAGAAGAGAAAGTGGAAGCTAACTTATCATCCATCTCTGTGAAAGCTATTCGTCATTCCTATCGCTTTCTTATGGCGCGAAATCGACTGGATGATGCGATGGTACCAACCCTATGTCGTTCTTTCGAGAGGAAGGGCTACTGCAGAGGAATCTCTGCTTCTTGATTGTGCGTACTACATATGTTTGCCTTGCTCAGTCCCTGACTACCCTCCTTGATAGATGTGGGTATTTCGTGCCAACAACTATCTACAGTCACCCTAACCCTCCGCCAGATTGCCCTCGGAACCTTCTTCTCCCTCTTCCGCGCTCTCAAATACAAGCATCGGATTGTCTTCTTCTCCGCTCTCACAGCAGCCATTACATACATCTTCCAGCCTTTGGCAGGTGCCATATTTCAACTTCGCCAGATGAACATTGAATCCGATATGACTGTGAATTCAACACGACAAATCGGGCTTGCTCCCGATATAAACCAGCTGAACGATTTCTTAGCTGCTGCAGGGGTTCGTCTCCCTTCTTCCCTTCCATTCTTGAAGCTCACACATCATTCTATAGTTTGCCGAGGCAAGAGGCGCGTTTCTTTCCTCCGTGCCATCTTCAGGAGTTTATTAACATATCTGTACATCATCTTTAGTCGCTCACAATCTCTCTGATCCTCCGTTTGTCAAGGACGGGTGGGCAACCGCTGAATTTCAAGTACATTTTCCTTCTGTCGAAGATGCCTCTTAAACTCATTCTCCCCTTTAGATCCCCTCTTACCCAGGCTTCAATGGATCTCTCGCGGTCAACACCACGGGCGTTCAAACGACAACTTCTTGCGTCACGCCGTTGTCTTTCGAACTCACCCCAGGCTCAGGAGCTGGGATCTTCCAATATTCAGCGAGATCGCCGAATAATTGCAACGCGAGTACGACAGTCAACATAAGCGTATGTGCCGAACCGACCCCATCCACATTTACTCATTATCTTCCTCTAGTCTTCCAGTGCCCAATATGGTGTCATTCCCGTATCCTCTTGCCCAGGCGCATCAGCAAATGTCACGTTCCAGCCCGTGCTATTTTGGTTCTTCCACCTTCGGTCTGACGATACACCGGAAGCCAGAGGCGTATTCTGCTCGCCCAGCATCAATACGTCCAGTGTCGTTGCGACGGTGGATTTAGAATCCAATACAATGACAAGTTGTCTCAGTCAAGGAAGCGCTCCGCCGTTGCCGTTGGAAGGGTCATACAATGGGTACGCATCAAGTTTCATACAGCTGGAGACCTTCATTCTGATGACCTCCGTTTGATACAGCCTCATCTTCTCTTTCTCCCCTGACAGGCAGGATGAAGTGACCAACCCAGATCCGTTCATTTCTGCTAGAGCAACTTCCATAAAAGCTGGCGTTCCGGGGGCCATATTCCGATTGGCCTCTGCGAATGGACCAGCAGGACTCCAAAGAGTTTTCGACACACCCAACGGATTCAGGGATCTGACGGATACGGTTTATGTGTGTACCCTGATCCCACGTTCCTAGCTGTAACTAACCCAATTCCCATTACCCAAATACAGAAACAGCACCTTGCGCTTTCGGCGAAAGCGGTCTATTTCGTCCCCGCGAATGATGTACTCAACGCCAAGCGCTGGTCAGACGTGACAAGATTGTGGATCGAGTATGTCGCCTTCCGTTACCATGCATGGCTCATTCCTCATTGACGTTACTTGTCGCAACTAGCCCTCTACCTGGTCACCTGCTCGCCTTCCTGCTTTTCCTCGTCGGTTTCGTKGGTGTGGTAATTCACATCCTCGGACGACGTGCTCGTCGCCGTCTGGTCCTCTGYGCACCRCCGGGAAGTATCGCAGCCGTCATGGCCCTCACCTCACGTAGTGGRTTCGGAGAGCTGTTACTGCCGTAYGACGATSAGAAGACATTGGAGAAGAAGTTGGATGGTCTCAGGTTCAAGCTCGATGAAAGGACGGGTGCGATCGTCGCTGATGAGAAGGGATTCTATGAGTTTGGAGGGGGGAGTCAGGGTGTTGATGATGCGATGATGTCGTTGCTTGGTGGACCGAAGTCTGCATCTACTGCGAAGGGAGGCGATGATTTGGATACGTATGCGTATTCGGAGTCGTCTAGTCGCCTTGCGCAACAGGCTGCTGCTGGGTATCCACCCTGGGTGACGAGAGCGGGGTAAACGTGTYTGTGGTTTGTTTGTATTGGACATTTGGGTTTGGACCATCTCYTGCATACTTACTGAGTAATACCCCAAGTACTCATCTGGCATATCTTTCTTGTTGTGCACTGTCTTTGCTTTGTATTAGTGGACGCTCATCTCCTCGCTCTTTGTATCGGATTCATAAAATTTTCCTTCGTTCTACATGGCATGCTCCGTCGCAATAGACTCTAGAGTAGATAATCGCATCGACGAACGGTCCCAGAGTATCCCGCCACACTGGGTGACARTGCCCAAACCCTCCGTCTGAGCTGGCTCTTCTCGGACTGGCGGACGGTTTCCTGAGACCTAGTGAGTGAKATGACAGGTCGGCACAAGGTCATCTTACCGCKTGAAATAAAAAGGTCATCGCTTGAAGTGGCGTCGGCAGCAGGCACTCAATGTCAACAGCTAACATCTTGAACTCCCGAGGCCGTCCCAGTTACCTCAGCGTATACGTTTGCTCATCCGGCGAAGGGTGGCAGGGATGCGCAACGGTGGCTGAAGTTTCGTTCCAGGGGGACATGGGGCTACAAGGTACGGATGGTTAACGATAATTCACTGCGCACTGTGCAACTTACCTCCAATGCGACCTGGCTTTGGCAAAAGCGGCGGAATCGGCATGACAGGTGCTTTGAAGGGCGTCCCGAGGCGTTCACTGAGAAGTACAATTTCGTTGAGACGCGGCTTTTGTGATTGAGCCGAGGGAAGAAGCCGACTTCACCTCTTCTTCTTCAACATTTCCATCCTATGTCGAGCTCCTTCAACTGGGTCGCCAACAGCGAAATCGATGTATTTGCGAAAATAGTCGCGATTTTCTTCCTTGACACCGGCCAGTGCTCTGGAAATCCGAGGAACGTATTCTCCGGTTGAAGTCAATCTCTCGCCCTTCTCTGAGAGATRATAAAGGATGAGGTATCGCAGCCAATATTCCAGTCGRCAYTCTAACCGATCKATYATCAARCCCCCRTGTGCAGGGGGTTCCAGCATMGTATCAATCASAGAGTCARCGAACGCGACATCSGTTGGRAACARGAAGYTGTCGTAATCCTTGCCRACTGGAGGACTGAGACGCGTTGTTCGYGTAGGATCGTGRATGCCAAATTGCCAAAACGATGCAGGGTGTACAGTAACGCTTTCWGGYTCTTCAGTSATTCCARTTTCRTATRCATTCTTCCTYAATGTGCATGATTGAGGGAAAAGATGGGGTCTGTCAGGGTTGACGATCCTTTTCTCCCGGTTGAAGTCATCTTCATCTGGATCGAGAATGGTGTATTCGCCTCCGGCCTCGATAGCCAAAGCAGCGTCGACAACTTGGCTCCCAGGAACAAGAATATTGAGGTTGAARAACGCCGTGGGCGTCAAGAACATGAAGGACAGCGCATCCTCGCCCCATACAACACAGGGAACGTCGGCAGCGAGGACGTGAAGAGCAGGACGAAGACGCGACCGGATTTCCCTTGGGCTCGAAGGGCTTTCATCGTAGAAATGAAGCATATCGTTTGGGAAAACGCGAAGGAAGGGTCAAGRCACGGTGTGTCCGTTGTCGTTGTCGTTGTGGGCGTRGTAAGCGCTCTCAGTTTCCTGAACAYGAGTCACTGANASTGCGCGAGTGACTCAACACAGGAATTCAGGACGCCCTGAGCTTCAGCTCAACCCCACTTCCCACTTCCCACTNCCNTNNATGCCTCTKCCTGTYCATGTTTTGCGCACGGCCCAGGCTTTCACAAAGCTCCTKACTCAAGAGGGGGTCCCGCATCTCATTGTGGGAGGTGCAGCTATCCTCCTTCAGGGCTTGTCGGAGAGGGATACGAGGGTGAGTATAATGTTCCCYCCTTCGTTRAACCCGGACTCATCTCAAGTCTCTACTCTAGGATCTGGACGTAAACCTTGGTGCTTTCAACTTCAAAAAGCGTTTCCTGAATGTCACGCTGCAGCGCCATGGGTTTACCGTTCGGCAAGCCCTCGCACCTAACCGATTCAGTGTGACCTCGCCAGAAAGTTCACCAGACGCGAGAGATGCGACCCACATAGATATTGCCTTCCGACCAGAATACGTCAGGGGCGCTGAGGGCTTCACTTGCGAATGCCATGGCGTAACTGGCGTCGCCGACCCTCGGTTGTTACTCCTGGACAAGATTCGCTGTTCTGCTGAACGCGCGCCGTCAAATGCTGGCAAGTTCCTCAACGACCTCAGAGACGTCAGGAATTGCGCTGAGATCATTGCTGCATCCACATACGAATCCAATGTACCCCCCGTATTTCCCCAATACCACCTCGACCTCCTCACTGCTGACGTATGGGACAAATTTTGGGACAAACTTAGCACTTACCCGGTGCCTGCGGACAAGATCGAAATCCTGAGAGAGTATCTTCGTCAATGCCACCTTTACCTTCCTKTAAAATGAGTACGTCGCCCTTATGTATAACCTTKTATRGATGTGCGGATGCTCCGAATGTTGAGTGGACGCTCGAGGTCRCCAAAGGCTC
>JAPEVF010000065.1:46030-127079 GCA_029747585.1 Pleurotus djamor
ANCCTNGTNTNGTATCGCGGTCCCCTGAAGCCCGACGACCAAATAGGAGTCCTTAAAATANNNGACATTGATCGAGAAACACGTGCTCGATCATCGATTATTTCGCGATGATTTTCATGCAAAGATTCTTTCTCCCGCCAGAACCATCTTCAGCGGGAGGAACGTCGCAAAACGAAYTCAAGGACAAGTGACTCTCTGCGAGATGGYTKCATCAAATCCCGACTTGTCGAACGCCGCACGACCACCACTTCCACGCACRGCAAGCACCATAAATGTCCCTGCRCCYCCAGTAACCGCTCCATTACAAGCAGACGCACCTCCATCTGACGCYGTACTGGAGTTCAATGATGGTACTGCCTACAGTGGYATCAGCTTTGGTGCYGAGGGCAAGAGTGTTGCCGGTGAATGTGTCTTTCAGACCGGTATATTCACTCTGCTGAACCCATCTTACCTGATTTAATCGAGAGAACACAGGTATGGTGGGGTATACCGAATCATCGACGGACCCATCCTACGAGGGTCAGATCCTCGTCTTAACTTACCCATTAATCGGAAACTATGGTGTTCCTGCTCGCCCAGAGTCATTCGACCACCTCCCAAAAGAATTCGAGTCGAACCGAATTCACATCGCCGCTCTGGTAGTTGGCTCTTACACCGACGATTTCAGTCACTTCTTGGCCAAGTCTTCCCTAGGAACTTGGTTGAAAGAGCATGGAGTTCCTGCGATCTACGGCGTCGACACTCGTGCTCTCACCAAAAAGATCAGAGAAAAGGGTTCCATGCTTGGCAAGATCCTCTCACGGAAGCCCAACTCCACCCATGGTCGTTCAAGGTCTTTCATGAACCCATCTGCGACGACCTCTCGTGCACCGTCTCCTTCTTTCGCTTTAACTTGGCGCGAAGAGTACATTGATATCCCCTTCCATGATCCCAACCAGGTTAACTTGGTGGCTGCTGTCTCTATCAAGGAACCGCGCTTGTACAAACCCACGACCGAACCCATACTACATCCCTCAGGCCGACCTTTACGTGTCTTGGCCGTCGATGTGGGAATGAAATACAATCAGGTTCGTTGCTTCATCAACCGTGGAGTAGAGCTCAAGGTCGTACCATGGGACTACGATTTTGTTAACGAATCGGAACCTTATGACGGCCTTTTCCTGTCCAATGGTCCTGGAGACCCAACGATGATACCGACGACGATATCCCGTCTTACAGAGGCCATGAAGAAAGCAGACAGGCCTATCTTCGGTATTTGCTTAGGACACCAATTGATGGCTCTAGCAGCGGGTGCGACCACGTCTAAGATGAAATACGGGAACCGTGGACATAACATCCCCTGTACCGATGCTCTTTCTGGGCGATGCTATATCACCAGTCAAAATCACGGTTTCCAAGTCGATCGCAGCTCCTTACCCGCAGGGTGGAAGGAACTTTTCCGTAATGCGAATGACGGTAGCAATGAGGGTGTATACTGCGTTGACAAGCCCTTCTTCTCCGTCCAGTTCCATCCAGAATCCACTCCCGGCCCTAGAGACACCGAGTTTCTCTTCGATGTTTTCATCCAAAACATCCGCGACTGCGTAGCCACCAACTCGCTGGCCCCCTTGGTTATGCCAGGCGGGAAGAAAGCAGATAACGACAAGCGTGTTCCCCGCGCCAATGTCAGCAAAGTCGTAATCCTGGGCTCCGGTGGCTTATCAATTGGTCAAGCTGGCGAGTTCGACTATTCCGGCTCCCAGGCGATCAAAGCTCTGAAGGAGGAAGGCATTTATACCATCATGGTCAATCCAAACATCGCTACCATTGCCACATCGAAGGGTCTCGCCGATAAAGTCTATTTCCTCCCTGTGACACCTGAGTTCGTTCGCAAGATCATCCAATTTGAAAAGCCTGATGGCATTTACGTCACTTTCGGTGGCCAGACTGCCCTCAACGTCGGTATCAAATTGAAAGACGAGTTCGAAGCCTTAGGTGTCAAGGTCTTGGGCACGCCCATTGAAACGATCATAACTACAGAAGATAGACAGCTCTTCGCCAGTGCTATGGCAGAAATTGGGGAGAAATGCGCAGAAAGCTGTACCGCCACTAATCAAGATGAAGCTGTCGCCGCTGCTCTCTCCATTGGCTACCCCGTTATTGTCAGAGCTGCTTACGCACTTGGAGGTCTAGGATCTGGGTTCGCTCAGAACGAAGAACAGCTGAAGGCTTTGTGTGCGAAGGCTTTCGCTACAAGTCCCCAGGTCCTCGTCGAGAGAAGCATGAAAGGATGGAAAGAAATCGAGTACGAAGTGGTCCGCGATTGTCGAGACAACTGTATCACAGTTTGTAACATGGAGGTACGCTTCAGCTTCCCCGATACACATCAACCAGTATTCACTTGCTCCCTCAGAATTTCGATCCCCTTGGTATCCACACCGGTGATTCCATCGTCGTGGCACCCTCACAAACCTTGTCCGACTCGGATTACAACATGTTGCGAACGACCGCTATCAACGTCATCCGTCATCTCGGGGTCGTCGGAGAATGCAATATCCAGTATGCGCTAAACCCTACATCTCAGGAATATTGCATCATCGAGGCAAGTGGCTCCGGTGGTTGAACGAACGCCGCCAACTTTAACATCGATTTTTTTCAACTAGGTTAATGCTCGTCTTTCCCGTTCATCAGCACTGGCTTCCAAGGCAACTGGATACCCTCTTGCCTTCATTGCAGCAAAGCTTGGTCTTGGAATACCGCTCAACGAAATTAAGAACTCCGTTACGAAAGTTACCAGCGCGTGCTTCGAACCCAGTTTGGACTACGTCGTGGTCAAGATCCCTCGTTGGGATTTGAAGAAGTTCAGCCGGGTCAGTCGCCTGTTGAGCAGCAGCATGAAGAGTGTTGGTGAAGTCATGAGTATCGGTCGAACTTTCGAAGAGACGATACAGAAAGCCATCCGTGCCATTGATGATTCCTTTACGGGTTTCGCCAAGGTTTGTCATTCGGGTTAAACAAACTTTCTCTCGTGCTCAAATTTTCCTCCAGAATGATTACGTCGAAGATATTGACGAGGAGCTTGTCAACCCTACTGACAAGCGCATCTTTGCCATATCATCAGCATTCCACCGTGGATATTCTGTCGACAAGATCTGGCAGATGACCAACATTGATAAATGGTTCTTAAGGAAGCTTGAGCGTATATTCAAGATGGAACAAAATCTTTCGTGAGTTATCTTCGTATCTTCTTCTTCATCATCTCAGACAGCTTTTCTAGAACTCTCAACGTCTCTACGATTGAATCCCGCGGCTTGCGTCACGCGAAGGAGCTTGGGTTTTCCGATCGCCTCCTCGCCAATTGCTTAGGGTCCACGGAGTTGGCGGTCCGTCGCCGTCGCCAAGAATTCGCCATTTCTCCTTTCGTGAAGCAAATCGACACCGTCGCAGCGGAGTTCCCCGCCTTCACGAACTATCTTTACACGACTTATAATGCTGTCGAGCACGACGTGTCGTTCAACGATCGCGGTGTAATGGTCCTTGGTTCAGGCGTTTACCGTATCGGATCATCGGTAGAATTTGACTGGTGTGCCGTTCGTGCAATTCGTACATTGCGCGATCAAGGCTTCCCCACCGTCATGGTCAATTACAACCCTGAAACCGTTAGTACCGACTACGACGAAGCCGATCGCCTGTACTTCGAAAACATCAGTTTGGAGACCATCTTGGATATCTACGACACAGAACGTTCCCGTGGCGTTATCCTATCTATGGGTGGTCAGACACCAAACAACATCGCCCTCCCGTTGTACCGCCAAAATGTCAAGATTTACGGAACCTCCCCTGAGATGATCGACACAGCGGAGAACAGATACAAATTCTCCCGTCTACTTGACGAAATCGGCGTTGATCAACCCCAGTGGAAAGAATTGACTAGTTTCGACGAGGCACTCGCGTTCTGTGACAAAGTTGGCTATCCTGTTCTCGTAAGGCCGTCGTATGTTCTCTCTGGCGCGGCCATGAACGTCGTTTCCACTGGTGATGATTTATCCAACTACCTGACTCAAGCCACCGCCGTGTCTCGAGATCACCCCGTAGTCATCACCAAATACATCGAGCAAGCCAAAGAAATCGAGATGGATGCCGTCGCGAAGGGCGGTAAAATGATTATGCACTTCATCTCCGAGCACGTGGAGAACGCTGGTGTTCACTCGGGTGATGCTACTTTGATACATCCTCCCCAAGATCTCGATCCGCAGACGGTGCGACAAATTGAAGAAGCCACAGCCAAGATAGGGAATGCCCTTAACGTAACCGGTCCTTACAACATCCAGTTCATTGCCAAAAACAATGAAATTAAGGTGATCGAATGTAACCTTCGCGCGGCGAGATCCTTCCCCTTCGTCTCGAAAGTTACTGGTGTCGACGCTATTGAAATGGCCACCAAGGTCATGATGGACTTAACCGTCGAACCATACCCCGATCTTGGTCTACCAGCTGACTATGTCGGCGTGAAGGTCCCTCAATTCAGCTTCAGTCGGCTGTCTGGCGCTGACCCTGTTCTCGGAGTCGAGATGGCATCCACGGGAGAAGTCGCCTGCTTCGGTCATGATAAATATGAGGCTTATTTGAAGGCGTTGATCTCCACTGGTATAGTGCCGCCAAAGAAAAACATCTTGTTTTCCATTGGAAGCTACCGAGAGAAGCTGGAGTTGCTCCCTTCGATCCAGAAGCTCAGCGCAGCGGGCTACAACATCTTTGCGACTTCTGGGACTGCGGACTTTTTGACGGAACATAATGTTTCCTGCAAGGTTAGTCAAGTGTGTTATCTTGCTTTGAACAGATATTGAAGTTATTCCAGTACCTCGAAACACTCGGTGAAGAAAGTCGTGACAAGCAGAAGACGGTGTACTCTCTTACCCAGCACTTGGCGAACAACTTGATCGATATGTATATCAACCTTCCTTCCAAGAACAACTATCGTCGTCCCGCGAGCTATGCCAGCAAAGGTTACCACACGCGTCGCATGGCTGTCGACTTTGCAGTGCCACTGATCACAAACGTCAAGAATGCCAAAATGCTTGCTGAGGCGCTTATCCGCAGGCTTCCACTCGATGTCTCTACCGTAGACGCCAAGTCATCGCACACAACACATACATTCCCTGGTTTAATCAACATCGCCGCCTTTGTGCCTGCTCTGACGACCCAAGGTGCCGACGATCTTACCATATCCACGAAAGCCTCTATTAGCGCTGGGTTCACCACGGCGATTATCTTACCTACAGGCGAGAAAGACTCTATCTTTGATCGTGAAACCCTCAATCAAGCTCGGGACGCTGTGCGCGACCGCCCAGTTCACTGTAACTACGCTTTGGGCTTCGTCGCCACGTCCGGAAACACACAGTCGTTGGATGATGAACTACAGGCAGAGGCTAAGTTCCTGTTCATTCCATTTGGCCTAAGCCCGCAGACCACTCCTCTTTCTGTTGCGGCATCCCATTTCTCCTCTTGGCCCATCGATAAGCCCATCGTATCCGATGCCAAAGGCTCCGATCTGGCGTCTGTCTTGCTTCTCGCAAGTCTTCATAATCGAAGCATCCACATCACAGACGTCTGTGCCAAAGAAGACCTAGTCTTGATTTCCCTCAGTAAAGCAAGGCAACTCAAGGTCACATGCGATGTCTCCGTATACTCTTTGTTCTTTACCAGGGAACAATACCCTGGATGTTTGCGACTTCCGACACTGGCTGATCAGAACGCGCTTTGGAAGAAGCTGGACGTTGTTGATGCCTTCAGCGTCGGTGCTACCCCGTTCAAGCTTGCGAGCCATCTAGGCAAAACGAGCTCGCCTTGGACCGGCATTGAAGAGGCTCTCCCTCTGCTTCTCACGGCCGTCACTACCAAGCGCCTCACCTTGGAAGACATCAAATTACGACTTCATGACAATCCTGTTCACATCTTCGGACTTCCAGACCAAACCAACACTCATGTTGAAGTTGAGTTGGGACGAAAAGCTGTGTTCGGCAAGCGGCCAACATGCTGGTCTCCACTGGAACAAGTCTCGGTGACTGGGGCAATCCATCGTGTCGTCATTCACGGCCAGACGGTCTTCCTTGATGGACATGTATTGCCATCTCCTCAGGGCCGAGATATCTCAAGCTCCTCTGTCACTCATGCGACCGCTGGTCCAACATCTTCCGCGTTAGCGCCCCTCAAGGAGGAGACCCTTTCTCAGCCCACTTCCTTGCCTACCTTATCGACAGGTCAGGCACTAGGCGTTGGACTTCATGGACCCCTTGCGCCCTCAATCCATCAGCCCCATCAACCTCACCCGGCCTTCCATCGCCGTCACATCCTTTCCGTCAGACAGTTTTCTCATCGGGACATCCATGATCTCTTCTCCCTGGCTCACGAGATGCGACTCCAAGTCGAGCGAAATGGCACGCTGGATATCTTGAAGGGGAAAGTTCTCTGCACGGTCTTCTACGAACCTTCCACGCGGACCAGCTCCTCTTTTGATGCGGCCATGAAGAGATGTGGTGGTTCTGTTGTTCAAATTAATGCCGAACTTTCCTCTGTTCAGAAAGGGGAAACGCTGCCAGACACAGTGAGAACGCTGGGATGCTATGGTGACGCGATTGTTCTTCGCCATCCTGATGTCGGCAGCGCCCAACTAGCTGCCAAATTTTCGCCAGTTCCCATCATCAATGCTGGAGACGGCATTGGTGAGCACCCGACTCAGGTATGATGTGATTCCACCATCTATTGATCAGTTCTCAAAACATCTTACCTCACGCACAGGCCCTCCTCGATGTCTATACTATCCGATCCGAGCTTGGAACCGTGAATGGACAAACTATCACCCTACTCGGAGATTTGAAGAACGGGCGTACAGTGCACAGTCTGGTTACCCTGCTTTGCCTGTACTCCGTTCGCCTCAACTTTGTCTCGCCGGCGTCTCTTTCCATGCCTCCCAATGTCGTGGCAGCCGCGCGTAAGGCAGGGGTGGCCGTATATCAATGCGAATCCTTAGACGAGGTCTTGTCAGACACTGATGTCCTTTACGTCACAAGGGTTCAGAAAGAGCGCTTTGATAATGAACGTGAATGGCAGCAAGTGAAGGACGCCTACCGAGTGGATCATGCTGTCTTATCCAGGGCAAAGGAAGACATGATTGTTATGCACCCTTTACCGCGAGTAAATGGTGAGTTATCTATTCATTAGAAGATGTCACGGCTGATTCATCTTTGCCCAGAAATTGACCCCGAGGTTGACTTCGACTCTCGACGTGCCGTGTACTTCCGCCAAATGCGATACGGTCTTTATGTGAGTCCTTGTCCCCTGCAGCCATCGTTCTGTGACCAACCTTGTCTTTTATTTCAGGTTCGCATGGCTCTCCTAGCCAGTGTGATGGGATAAAAAAGGAGACCGAAAACGATATACCGGCGTTATGACTTAGAGTATGTTACAATTTGAGATGGGTGTAATTGCTGTAGAACGATAAATGGGGTTTGCTCGCTTCCTTCATTACGCCGCGGTGTTTGAACCCACCGGTTCCATGAGAGATCAGTTGAACTCTAAATTTATGTTCAGCTGCTGGTGCAGTGAGTGAGTAAAACCGACAATGAGCGGAATGACATGTCCTTTTTCTTGCAGAAATTTATTCATTCATAAGTATTGGAATGGCTTCCCGATCGCCTCTTTTCTTTCCCTCTCACACGCACTCAAGGTGTGACAGTACATAAAGCAATCTCGCCTGGAAAAGGCGTGGTATGTCACAGCGTGGTCTGCTCTCCTCAAGTACTTATCAAGACGGCTCTGGCTCTGACCGCACTTCTTCGACTTTCATTGATTCAATGGATCACAGCCAAGACCAACAACCCCCACACGCAGCAGGGCAGACAGCTCAGCCCCAGCCTACCCCGGGGGCAATAGTCGGCCACGTTGGTGGTACTCAGCAACCCACTGGACCACCACCAACTACGAGCTCCCCTCAATCGAGTACACCGCCGGGACACCCACCACCGATCCTCATACCCTCAGCGTTTTCAGAGCCCCGCCCTGCGAATAGCCAATCACAACCTCATCTGCCTCTGAGTGGCCCCGGTCAACCTATCGTATCTCCACGGCCGACCAGGTTGACGACTCAGATAGAGAAGCTCGAAGCAGAAAAGCTGGATGATGGATCGCCATCGAGAAGGGGATCGAGTCCTGGACATGGTGGTGATCAACACCCACAGTATCATCCACCACAAATGCCGAGGGTGCCACAGCGCACGATGACGGACTCTGGTCTGACGAGAGTTGGCTCAAGACGTTCTGCGATTGACTGGATAGTTCCTATTGATGAACGAAAGGATCTGGTAAGTAGTCTATCGCGTCCCTTACGCTTGCAGATCTAATCGGACACGCGTATCACATAGCCACCTCGCCCGAAGACGTTGGGTGAAAGACTCGCACCAACGCGCGCTCACGCGAAGCTTGAATGTGAAAAGTACATGCTACGAGGTTCGTCACAAGCAATCTTCCCATATCCAGCTTAGTTTAGTTTATCGTCGTTTTAGCCAAAATGACGGGCTTCGCCTTGAATGCTGCTATTGGGATGCAGGTGCTCCTCGGAGCATTGGTCACTGCCGTGTCTGCTGCCACCGTAGGGAGGCAGGTGAGTCTCCATGACTGCGTCATTGCTTAAAATAGATATCTTATGCCTTCTACTCGAAAGACCTCGATAGCTACCTCTGTCCTTGGTTGGTCTCTACGTCCACTCCCCTTGGACCATCGACTTATACCCTGTACATAATCAGGTGGGATGGCTACACTAGTAGCGTCTTATCTAGCTCGTGCCCGTGGATCCAACGAACCAGAACTTTCGATCACCCGAGTCAAAGACCTTGAACACTTCCAACGAGAATGTGATGCTTTCATCATGGATCATGGGCACAAAACGGAGGAAGAAGGGCCACTTGCGGACCGGTTAAGTGGTCTCAGGAGTCGGTTCGAAGACCTCTTGGGCAACGCTAGCGGGTAAGAAATGCAGGCTTCCCAACATCTACCCATCTTCTGATACATTTGAAACCCATCCGTTTGGTCACAGGGAACGCAAGCTTGCTCCTCCGGTGTAGTATACCTCCTGTTCTCGTACCGATCCCGATACGGACACAAAACTTTTCCGTGCCTTCGTATCACCCACCGTATGATAATCACATATATTTAGATACCACATACCCACCTGACATTCGAATACATCTTCGCTTCCATTTTGTTTGTAGTCATTATGCTTTGTAGAGGGGACGGCCAGCGCTCGTTACATGCGTCCATTTACCAATTGTACCCGTTTCCAACATAAATTAATCCGGTGTACTCTCGGCATTTCGCTTGTTGATAGTTTCGTTATCATCATGGGTGCACTTCCCACACGAATTCCCCGGAATCTCTTCATCCTCGAGTGTCTCCACTATCATATACGACTAATGGTGTTGAAGAACTCGTATCATATGTTCTCTCCTGATTTATGAGCGTGGGCGCGACAATGCGTGGGTACTGTCCAATTGATAGTGGGTCTAGACCGGGAGCTGAACATCCCCTGCAGATAAATGAGGAAGTAAGTTAGGTCCCTGGCGGCGATCGATTCTGCGCGGATCCGGAAGGACCTGCGCATTCTGATTGGCCATTATTGATTCTCAGGGGACCTCATCAGGGGTAACCGGTAATACCTTGAGAAGCGCGGGTCGTGGCGCTGCTCGTTCTTCACCAACCACCACAACGACCTACCAAGACAGCTCTATCTCGTACATTCTTTACACCACACTCTTTAACGGCAACCTTACTCTCTACTGGCTGAATTCAGTCTACTCGTCTACACCTATTTTTCTTTCCAAATGGATTCTCAGATAGGCGACCAACCCAGAACGGTCTCAGCTCTGAATATGCACTTGGGCATACGCGACTCGGAGATTCGACTTATAGCTATCACTGTATCATCCTTCGTTGGCGGCACAATCCTCATCTTCATCGTGGCCTGGGCGGTCATGCAGATAGTCGACCGCGTGAAAGCTCGCCGGGCCAAAGCTAAGACACGGAAGCTCCGCCTTTGTGAACCTGGAGGGCTGACGAAGGAGAAGAAGACTTTCGAGTATAAATGCAAGAAAGATCGACGCTGGGACTACTTTTTCCGGAGGCGAGAAATGAGAAATAGTCAGGTATACGATGACGAAGGATTGCTCAGCGATGTCGAAGCTATAAGGACGAGGAATGTACTTTACTCATCGCCTGGAAGGGACAGAATCGCCACGCTGTATCAGCCAAGAACTCAACACGCTCAGGATTTCGAGTTGCCCCGGGTCCCGCTTCCAACGTACTCTCCGCCTCTGTCGTCCTCTCGCACTTCACCAGAGTTGTCTTACTCCCCGCCGAGCTATCACACCGACGAATCTCTAAATGACTCCTCCACATTCCGCGCTCGCAGGGTCAGTGTTGAGCGAGGAAGATCCGTTCTTGGGGACACCAATATGCTCGCTCAACTCAGAACTGAGAACACAGAAGGGTTCAATCTACATTATCCAGCACCTACATGCATTCCGTCGCCGCCACCTCCAATCTATACTTCTCCTGCATTCACCTCGACGCCCAATATTCGCCAGAGGTCGGACTCTCCAATCTCGGGCGGTTCATCACCGACGTTCTCTCCTTCACTTGGAATGGATCTTGACTACTACATGGAATGGAGTGGCCGTGATGAAGGCGACTCGGTATCAAAAGAAGATAGCTTTGACGACGTCGACAACAGACCTGCGAACTCGCGTCGTTTCGGTTGGCCGGCATTCTCTGCTCTTCTCCCTGCCCATCTGGACTCGTTCGTGTCACCTTCGAAAAGCCCAGGTCGGATTCGAACCCGAAGAGAGCCTTTGTCACCCATCAGTAGTCCCGCTATGTCTTCTTCGTCTTCTTGTCCTCCTAGTCCTACTCCACCTTCACCTGATACGCATATATCGTCGCCTCCGACCTACCATCCATATGTACCTCAACCTGGGTCGAACGCTCAAGCACGTACAGTCCACCGTGAATCTGGTACTGGTCGCGGTTCTGGAATCGGCGTCGTACTCTCCCAGTATCCTGCCAAAGTTCCTCGGGTCCGAGTTGTTAGAGTTCCTGTCTCGAGAGCCATCTCAATCGCCGCCTCGCCTTCTACTCAAGCTGAGACATCGGTTCATCTGAAGCCCGTTCTTTCTGCCCGTAGTCCGGATCGTCCTTCAAGAAGCGTTTCTTTTGCGACCGAGCCCCTGGTATCTCGTCCGAATATTCAACGCGGTTCATTGGCGGCTGCGTCAATTTACTCGGCGCCATCGGTGTACTCTGTAAACACGATAGCGGATGCGGAGGAGAGGAAGAGGGAGACAATCAGATTTTCGAACATGTTGGACAAGATGATTAGAGACTCTTCGCTTGAGATGAGCGTCGCGGAGCCCAGCAACTAACCATGTACTTATAGTATGTTGCTTTTATGGTCGAATTTATTCATCCAAAATAGTCCATTCAAGTCGGAGGGAGTGTTCGAGGCTGGTGTTTCCATGGATGAAGGTATATTCATACTAATTCAACTTCACCTCTCAGTATGAGATTTTCTACCGTTGTGAAGGGTACTAGTGAAATATGGCCTTTCGCCATTTCGAGCGATGAACCACTGATGAATGTTAAGATAGTACACAGCAGGAAGAATGTGGCAGACTTACTCTGGAAGGAGGATAGGCGGGCATTGCTTCAAAGCATGGACGAAGACAGCCTTGAATTTATCAGGCTCGGTGACTAGCAATCTAATTTAAGTGGGCGATATTGGATAAGTTGCAGCTTCCTTACCCATGGGCGGCATGAATATCGGCGTATCATCGAGATGAGACTGCGCTTCTGGAAGGCTTTTCAGGACAGTCTCATGAAAGTGTTGATCCAGGATCTGTGCCTGCCTGTAGGGATGCGTGTTAGTTCTATCAGCCGAGGAGGAGTAAGGAAGGATTCATGCGCACTTGCTGGCATATGTTCGTTCGGAGGCGGATATACGGGTTTGGATCTCTGGATTCGATACGATATATCGAGCATATTTTTCTATCTGAACTTATGAGACAGTCAAACGGACAGATGGGGGGCTGGAGACTGAGGTAGATCTACCTTGAATAACCGCGTCCGTAGGTAGGATCGGACGATGAATTTGATACGTTCGATTTCAGTTTGAACGAGGACGATCCGAAAGTGTTCTTCCTGCGACGCGTCTGGGTCTGAACGTAGTAGCTGGACCGCGTCGGACTACAATGAAACAAAGAGAGGGTGTTAGTGGTGAGATCGAGACGGTCTATGGGTCGAACAAGTTCAAAGACGCGGTCCGTATACGAGACAAGTAGTCGATGCATACGTTCCGCGAGTCTTGATGCGGCGTGAATTCCGATGCGCACCTGGTGACGGATGTGATCCAGTATCCCAGCCAATAGATGTTCTTGGACGGGTAGTATATCAGGAGCGTGCCGTTCGTTCATCCAGAGGCGAATGAGTTGCTGAACGGGGGNACTCTGATCCACCACCAGCTGTGCCAGCTTGGTTGCCGACCGGTGGCATAAGTTCGTCGATGTCGATATCATTGTCGTCGGGCGCGTTGCGAGCACGGGCGACGAAGGAGTTCGCGTCAGGTTCTCTGAACGATGTTGAGGCAGCTGCGCCTGAGCCAAATGTTCGTTCATACTCTTCGTCCCAGTCAGCCATTGCCAAGGATATGGACAGGAGATCGTTGGTGGGTGCAACAATGGGCCAGGGCCACGTGGGCGGGGACCCACAGTCCAAATAAGGCAATGATCGACGACAGAACAACAAAGGCGGGGCTGCTCAGGGGCTGCTCTATTGTCACCCCCGTCGTCAATAGATAACCAACAAAAAATGAGACCCTGCAACTCGTCGTCAATCTTCTTCTTATACCACCACCACCATCGCACATACTCGATCATCCCCCCACTTTCTACCTTCTACACTCACAGGACATGACGCAGCCAGGTCCGAGCACCCAAGCCGCAGGTCCCAGCAGACCAAGGAGACTCAATTTCGCCTTGCATACGAGGCCAACAGAGGATGAAGCACCCACTCCCGCGATGAACGCCCCCGGACAACCCGCGGAGCCTCGAAGGGCGCAGCCCATCCGTAGGCATATGACGACTGTGTTCCTACGACCGGACAAGGATGCCTTGGTCATCCGGCCGTTCAATAACAGTGACTCTGACGACTCAGATGAAGATCCTAAGCCTCGAACTGATAACCCAGGACCCGAAGGGAAGGGGAAGTCCCCACCCGCGTCGCCCAAGCCACTCCCCGACGAGGCCAAACAAGCTGGCGATGGTGAGTGTGACGAGGATGAGGATGAGGGCAGCGCTGAGGACGAGGAGGATGGAGGAATAACCTTCTTCTCCCTTCCCGTGCAAGATTGCCCTTCTCCGGTCGATGACTATTCCCCTCCTCCGGAGCCTCAGTATGTGCCATTCGAGCTTATGAAAACACCGACCCCACCTCCGGAATTGCAAGAAGAAATGCAGCAGATGAGAGCCCAAGGTATGTTGTGTCGTTTAAATTTTCCTCTGTTAGATCTAATCAACAACTCTGCTAGCTCTCGCGAACGCTCCTAAGCATACGCCGTCAGTAGATTCAACGCCTCCCCGTACGACGCCTCCCCTCTTCTCGCCTCGCTATCCCCCTTCTCCTACGCTTCTCGAACGCTTCCCCGACACATGGCTCGACGAGATGCTCGTTAGCGTCGAGCGGAGGAGGAACAACACGCTCAGTGAAATTACCGACGCCAGGGCCGATGTGAGCGAAGCCCTCACGGAGAGTATGAAGGCCATGATCATGGTGCAGGACTTACTGGGTCATGATGGAGTGCAGGGACTCATCGAAGTCCTTGAGGAGGAAGATAATGAGAAGGGGAGGAAGAGGAAATCAAAACAGAAAGAAAACGTCGACGCAAAGCTGACAGCAAAAGAGCGTAGGGCCGCTGCGGAATTTGAGAAAAAGAAAGGCTCGTGCTTATCGCTTCTGCGCCTCTTAGTCCAGATGATTGGGTGGACCATGGTGAAGAGGATGCTCGAGGATGCACGAGAACTTGCAGAATCCTACGGGGACGATATGGACGCGGCCAGCGACGGCGATGACGGCGGTGACGATGGAGAAGAAGGTGGCAACGATGATGAAGGTGGCGATATCGGCGATGACAATGCCCCGGGTCACGGTCGAGAACACGAATCCGACGACGGGGATGACGAACGCGAAGATAGTGAGGACGACGACAACGACAACAGTGGTCCAGACACTGAAGAGCACAGCCAGAACATTAACGGCGGCAACGTCGAAGTTCTGCAGTCCCCCTCACGAAACACTGTTCAATCGACCATGGAGGCTAACGACGCTTCACCTACCACTCTCCCTTCGTGGGTGCAACACGTCGACGACGATTCTGATGAATCTATCTCACTGGATGATCTACCCGAGTTGGCCTATCCAGAGGACGGACCCCTACTCTTACCCACCCCCACCAAACCCCTGCTGGAACCCTTAAGCTACTTCGCATACCCTTCTGCACCGGCCTTCCTGACACCATATGGTTCTTCTGAAACATCGCAACGGCCTTCGTCGCCCCCTCGGAAGCGTACCAGAGAGGACGAAGAGGAGCTGGAGATGTTCCAGCAAATGACGTACACCCCTCAGAGTCCCCGTGCGGCCAAAGTCGCTAGGACCCAGATGAACCCGCTCCATCGCACCAGAGTCCTCTGAGTCCTCAGCCAACTTCGCACCCGTCCAACGGACTCAAGTTCGAATTCTTGTCAATGGATTACGCAGCCACTTCAGCATTACTTTTTGATTACTTTTTATCTTTATTCCCCTCTTAATTCTCTGATATATACGTTGCTTAACTCGTTGCAGTTACCATATACCAACTTGTATTACTTTCACTTCGCTTTGTACTTCCTTTGCTTGTACTTACCGAGCTTATGGCACCGAGCTGTTGTACTCGGTAGTAACTTGCACCGCCGTTGCTTTCTATATTTAGCGCCTAAGGAGCGCCCAATCCGTTCAATTCAATTGTTGAAACAAAGACTGTCCTGAGCCTCTATCCTCCTTCGTCCTCAACGAGAGTGCAGCCGAAATGAAGAACCGAAATAAGCAAACCAAGTTCCCTGTCGTGCGTTACCCTTCCCACTTTCTGACCGCTCCAAGTGCTGATCGTGTTACCTTTAAAACTTTGTTCGAAACGATCATTGACACTCGTGAACACTTCAATGGATTCCCACTATTGCTTCGTTGTAATAGGCTCGTATAAAGAAGATTATGCAGAAGGATGAGGAAGTGGGCAAGGTCGCGCAGGCTACGCCAATCGTCATATGTAAATCTCACTTCTCATTTCGCGAGCATTCTCGTATACTGATGCTTTTTCTGTCATTTGAATCAGCTAAAGCCCTCGAGCTCTTCTTGAGCATGATCATTGATGAAGCTAGCCGTGTTACACTCGATCGTGGCTCAAAGAAAGTGGAGGCATATCATCTGTGCGTGGCTCTGATCAGCCTAACAACCCTTCTTCACACTAACACATAGTGTTTCTAGTAAACATGCTGTTGAAACTACGGAAATGCTGGACTTCCTCAAAGAGTTGGTAGAGTCCGTCCCTGATCCATCTAACGGCGGGACAGTCGACTTGGAGGCGCAGGCACAAGCTGGCGCGGAGTTTGGTGAGGGAGGGAAGAAGCGACGGTCGAAACCTAAGAAAGCGGCTGGTGTTGATACGCTAATGGGAGGCGATGAAGGCCCACCACCCAAGAGGCGGCGTAGAAAGAAGTCTGAAGCTGTTGCGAAAGAGGAAGTCGATGCTGAGGAAGAAGACAACGGTGGCGGGGATGCACGAATGGAAGAGGATGAAGACGGCCGTGAAACTGGGCAGAAAGATGAGAACGACGATACGTGGTGGGATGAGAACGAGAAGCCCTACGTCCCGGATCGATGACCCCGAAGCTCTAAGGCTTGGACGTTTAAACCTTGTAATTGTTCGATGAGTACATTAATTGATATAATTTATTGGGTACTGTGTAGCTGATCTTTCCTTCATGAGTATCGCGAGTTACTGCTTAGAACCTGGTCTATCATCTTGGCTCGCTTCCATCTTGTAAGCTCAGTGCGTTGACAAAGATCAATCCCTACACGGGGCGAAGCACAAAACGTATAGTTGGGTCCTGTCAGATCATTCGGTGAGTAGACTTCGTTGTTCATCTGTGCCTATTCGACGCGCAAAAAGCTCAGTGACGCCGCACCCTCGATCCTTCAGATCAATTCCCCGGCCTAGAGCCCGCTTTATTCATCCTTTCGGCAGGCCAATCAATGTGTCCTGCTACCTAGTACAAACTTCCTGACGCATGCCTGGAGAAGCCCTTCTTGGCTGTAAGGTCACCCTTGGCATCCCCAGGATGTCACAACTGTCAAGCCTGATCATAATTCAACCAAACGCACGCAAGCAGGCATTCAATAACGTCTGGACCCAAGGTACAGAATTTAGGTTTCAAAGATACTACGAGATCAAAAAGACTGGAGACTGGACACGAATCACAAAGCTCAACTTCTTTGACAGTCCTTGGCGAGTTCTTACCCCGTTTCCGCCCAAAACTACATCGCTCCAGGCTGGTTGGTCATCACAACACGTCCCTCCGTGTCGTAACGGTGAACACATGTCGTACCATCGCTGTTGCTCTCGTAACCTGGCATGCATCGACGAACAACACAAGCACCCTTGACACACGCCACATCCGCAACTCCCGGTAGGGCCGTGCAATCAACACCTGTCGCGAAAGGATCATCCGGGAATAGAGGGATCGCACACCCTCCACCTGTTTTGTTAAAATGCATCAGTCAAACGTATGTTGATCGACCTTCTTTTTTTGATAAGTCGAAATGAAGTTCTAGACTTACAGCTTTCTAAATCCCTAGCGATGTCAACACAGTCCCATGCATGGGCACTTCTGCCGAGAACACCACAGGCCGTGAGTCCGGGGGAACATCTGAGCTCACGTCCCATGATGGAGACGTCGCGTTTTCCGTGTCCGTGGCCACTGGGGCATAAACCTTTGATGCACTTGCCGTTACATTCAGAGGTTCCTTTGGGGCAGACACACTTGGTGGGCTTGCTGGCTGGGGAAGCCTCGAACCCATCTTTGCAAGTGAAGAAGCAAGGATTCCCTTTCTTGCAGAGGGGGGCTGCGTGGGCGGGGTACTTGCATGTCTTGTGGTCTGGGGCCTTGTTCACCTGTCGCGAACGGTCAGGTCAGCATCTTCACTCCATTCAGCGCGGACTATTATCTACCATCTTGGTTACAGCATCGATGACGGCCTGCTTTCCAGCCAAGGAGATGCCGGCGATTGCGAAGGGATCCGTCAGCACAAACTGCGAAACACCCGATAGGCAAAGACATTTGTCTAAGTGCAGTCACGTTAGGCTCGCAGTCAAGAATGAATGGCTGAAGAACATACCAATGAATCCAACTTTGATAATCTTGCCGAACAGCAACTTGCTTGGTACTTCAAGGAATCCACTGACGTCCCCACAGACGTCGTCCCCCAACCCGGTGCGACTGGTGAGTTGAGCGTATGCTCCAGCGACGGCGGCGAACACAAGTCCGAATTGGATGCGCATAGTGAGGTCTGTGGCTGGTTTCTTCTTGTACCCAAGTGACTTGGATGCTGATGTCTTTCCATGCAGCTTTCTCCCTGCTCTTATACCAAACCCCATCTTTGAAAGCGCTGAATCCATCATTCGAGGCGGTAAGTCGGCAACAAATGGAAGGATCTGACCCCTGGTCCATCGCGTAAAGTTGACAGCCCTCGAACGTATACGCATTCAGCTCAATTTCAAACCGCCGAGGTCTGCGAAACGTTGCCTGGAACCATGATGGAACAAGGAGAATAACGGCACTTTGAGGGAGCAGAGGGGGATTGGAAGGTCATTGGTGACCACATGCCGGGCCTGGCACTGGTCCTTGCTTCTCGTATCCTCGCCCGCTGACATGTACGAACGCTCATTATTATTTTTGTTTCTCCGATGCTGAGACTTGGATCATACAAGTTACGCTCTCGATTACGGAAGCGTTCCTCGAGGCCGAATCAGTACAAACTGAACCCGCGATGCTTAGGATTGTCACACGTCAAGTAGAGTGTTCCCCATGCTGGACAGATGACGACGAATGTTGACTTCCTCCTATGTACTCGAACAGGGGTATGGGCTATCTTTGTGGAAGATGCGCGGAATGGAGAGCGCACAGGCGACTAAACTTAGACACCTACGTGATTCGATGACACTCGAAGGGGTGTCCTGAGCAGCGTGATTATCTCAAGGAACATCGTGTTCAAATTGAGAATAATATTAGAATGATAGTTATCTATTATTTGTTGTGTTGCTTCAAAGGGTTTTCGATTTCACCCCGTTCTCAACCTCCTGCTCTGCGATGACACCCTCCCTTTCGACCTCCTCCATCAATTTCTTCTCCATCTGCTGGAATTCTTCCTTGTTCTTACTCTTGTTTTTCATGGCTGCGACGCGAGCACGGTATTCCTGGTACTTGGTGTCCGTGCCGAATAGGCGATCGCACCAACGAAAAGAAGTCGAGAAGTTGTTCGTGAAAGCCATATGGTGGAAATCGTGGTGCTCCGCGCCAGACCAGAAAGGAACAATATGTTGGAGTGACCAGGGGAAATCTAATTGAAACGTTCAGAGATGACAGGTATTACGGCTTGTGAAAAGGAAACGTACCATAACCACTATGGGCGTCGATGGCTTGGAAAAGGCGCAAGGTTATCCAGAGATACACAGTGACGATATGGAGGTTGCCGAAGAAGTAGCAGTAAAGCAGAGGTCCTGCGATGGTGCCAGTACCAAGGATGAAGACTTCGGCAGGGTGGGCGTATTCGGCAGCAAGTCCAAAGGGAGCAGAGTACTTGTGGTGGATCTTGTGGATATGCTTGTAGAGAGGGCCATAATGAAGAGCCCTGTGCGCTGGAAGCTTGTTAGTACCGAGAAGAAAGGATACCTATGGAAGTGACTAACCGAAGAAGTGGAAGGCGTCCTCGAAAGCAAAGAAGAAGGCTACCTGGGGTACCATGGTCTGCCACTTGGGGAACGGAACTTGATACGTTGCCATCCCAATTGCCTCGGCCATAGGGTGGAAGAGCCATATCTGTTGGACCCAAGACAGTAGTGAATGAATTAGAGAGCGGCGACAGGTGTGAAATGAACAACTCACCGCCGGGAGTTCAATGGTGAAGTGGGAGAATAAGACCTGTTTGGTACACTCCCATTGCTCCTTCGCGGTAGGTATTTTGTTAGGTTGCAGTTTCCATTTCCTAAAGTACGGCATAGCGTCGATGATGATCCAAGGAATGCAACGCCCAAAGTACACAATCTAAACTGAGGCGTTAGCTAGGACATTAATATTATATCCAATTGTGCGACGAACCTCGTGAAGAAGGAAGGACATGATGCCCGTAGCCATGACGGGGTTGCCTATCCATATATACCAAGCTATCCATTGCTTCTCCAGCCAGTTGAGCGAAAACACGTCTGTGTCCGCGTAGAGCGTTTCGAATAGCGGAGGCGTAGCGTGTGTCGCGTTCATCGTCGAGGTGGAGGAGTGAGGGGACGATGGAGGAATAGCGGTGAGCCAGCTTCACCTGTTTATATATAATCACCAATTCTATTTAGTTGATTGGCGAGAGAAACACACCATTTCTGAAAAATTACATGAATCGGGCGAGTTTTGCGGGTGGGTCGCGTTCTCGTTCCGCCCTCGCGTAGAGTAGACCGCCCCTGTCTGGGTCTAGAAAGAAAGCCGCGGCCTATCTTTGACCAGGCCATACAGGAGCTAAAAGGGGCCTTCAGAACGTGACATGCATGTGACGATTCCATGGTGACCCTGGCTCACTTCGAATCAATGCACCCATGTGCATGAGTGAAGAGTGCGCTGTATTCTCCCAACCAATCTTACCGAATTCCCTACCGTATCTCGCCAAAGGCTGACGCTGCTTCCTACACCAGCCTGTGATACAGGCCTTCAAGCTTCAAGGCGAGCAACCCAAGGGTTGTGGTGTTACTAGTCTCGGTACATCGTCGGGTCGTTTGTGGCTTGGTCGTTGTCCTGCACTTCGTCATGTCCCCTCCATTTTCCCGAAAGCTGTGGAATATATAGTCACGCTGGGACATGCATCCGCCCAAGCCCCCCTGCAGTTTGAATTGGCCAAGGAAGGATGTTCACGTATAAAAACGAAGCGGCAATACCATTTATCACAACAACGAACTACTCATGATTTCCTTTAAACTGGTCGTGCTTTTGTCCGCCGTCAACGCGGTGGTTGCTGTTGTCCCTCTCTGGGGTCAATGTGGGGGCAGCAATTGGACCGGTATACTCAACCATAACTTACGAAGTTGGAATGCTTATAATCTCCATTTCGCGTTACAGGCGAGACACAGTGGTAAGCCCGGATGCTTCCTACAAATCGTCTAAGTTCTCTGCAAAAGAAATCTCACTTCCCCTCTCCCAGCGCTTCGGGATCTGCATGCGTTTTCCAGGTAACCTCCCATCAGCGCTTTTGGACAACCTCGTATCAATATCTTGAGCTAGAATGAATGGTACTCTCAATGTCTCCCTGGAACTGCCTCCTCAACCCCGGTGTCTACTTCAAATTCTCCTACCACCACTCCACCTACACCCACCTCCACGCCCACGGGCATAACCACTACCCTTCCCGCATCATCAGTGAGCTTTATGTTCATCTTCTGCTTGAAACACACACCTTACCGCTGACAAGGGCTACACGGCTTTCCCCACAGCCAGTGTAATTTCTGGTTCTTTTGACGGTGGAATGGTGAAATTCGACCGAGCCGGAAGCAGTATGTTTCTTCAACTTGGCCCCAGGTCATAGTCTCTCAACTCAGAACTAATCGTAACCCAGGTGGTGATTGTCAAGAACAGACGGAGACTGGCGAGAGGGATGCGGTCTTCATCCTCCAACCTGGTGCATCTATCTCCAACGTTATCATTGGGAGTCGCCAAGCCGAAGGTCAGTATAATGTTGCAAATATCGTCTTCTGCTGATATACCATGTTCCAGGCATACACTGTCGCGGCCCATGCACTGTGACCAACGTCTGGTGGGAGGACGTTTGTGAAGGTAACTGCTAGTCTTTCTTCACGGTCATATTGCTCATATTGTGTTCCCCCCTCAGATGCTATCACTGTGAGTCATTACTCAAACTTATTCACCGCATTGGCTGTCTGCTGACATTGAGTACGCTCAGATTAAGCAAACTGGAGCCAACGACGTCTCGATCATCAATGGTGGTGGAGCATTCAATGCTGCCGACAAAATTGGTGAGCTCTAGATCCAAAGTGTTTTATCAACCTTTATACAACTCCCAATTAAGTGCAGCATAATGGCGCCGGAACCGTCAGGATCTCTAACTTTTATGCACATACTGCTGGTCAGTTAATTTCATCAGCACCGACTCTTATTATTCTAAGCCTCTTCGGCCGATAGGTAAATTATACCGTTCTTGTGGAACCTGTGCATCATCAGGTCATTCTCGCCGAGTTGAGGTGAACAATGTGAGTCTTTCCTGTGTATTCGACGCAATGTCCCACATATGTATCTTGTCATAGGTCTGCTTGAAACGCGTCAACGAAGGCGTTGGCATCAACAGTAACTTCAACGACGTTGCGGTCCTAACAAACATTAGGACGGACGGACGCCCCTCCAATGCAAATGTGTGTTGCACGTACAGAGCTACGGACGGGTCCTCAGAGCCATCTAAGCTTGGATGGTGCGTCCTTTACCTTTCTGGCGTTTACATTGCTCTGATATTGCTCGTTTAAGTGGACAATCTTACAGTGCATGCCAATACAGCCAGTCGGCCATTGGATCTTGTTAATTACTATCAAAAAGACGTCCTAGAGCAATATAATTGTGCACGGTCTGTATGGTTGACAACCTGGCCTTACATTTAGTGTTACTCAATTCAATCAAGCGTTTTATTGATACCTGCTGTATAGATTAGGCCGTTTTCTCTCCCTTCCATTCAGAGAGGGGAAGCGTGTCGCCTTTGAGAGAAACCATCCAGGACAGGGGGTAACGATCCCCCACAACGTCTGCTTCCTCTATCAACACTCTGATTTCCGCCACTTCCTCGTCACTCAAAAGGACCTCGGTTGCGCGGACGTTCTCAGCGATTCGATCTGGGTTAGTCACCCCTGGGATTGGGATAACTGCGCGTGAAATTATTAGCCTTTTTGTTGCTTCGTGTTTCACTGAAACTCACAGTCGGGGTGGGAGGCAAGAATCCAGGCAATTGTAGCCTGGCTTGTCGTAATGCCCTTCGCGTCTGCTACGACTTTCAATTTATCCACGATCGCCAGGTTCTTCGGAAAGTTCTCTGGGGAGAAGCGAGGGAAGAGCTTGCGCGCATCGCCGAAATCTTCTGGAGAACGGTATCTGGAGTGACATCGGTGCGTCTTCCATATTGTGATGAACAAATCAGCGTACCTTCCGCTGATAAAGCCTCTTGCCAAAGGTGAGTATGTCACAATTCCTACACCGAGTTCTTTGGCGGCGTCCGCGAACCCGTTCTTCTCGATTGATATTTCAAGCGGGCTAAATTCCATTTGGACCGCAATGACCTTTTCGCCAACGCCTGGTACTGCCTTCGCTCTCTTCAGAGTCTCGATACTGCATTCGGATAGGCCAATCCAGCGAATCTTCCCGCTTTCGATCAATTCCCCTAGGGCGGTCATGGTCACCTCGATGGGCACCTCTGGATCAACTCGATGTTGGTAATACAAGTCGATGTAATCCGTTTGCAAGGCTTTGAGGGAGTTCTCAACTTGCCACTTGATGTAGCTCGGCTTACTGTTGGGGAATGCGGCGCGCGCAGGGTTCGATAGGTCGGATGCACCGAACTTGGTGGCTAGGATGATTTCTGAACGCCGTCCTGTTTGAGCAAACCATCTCCCCAACACTGTTTCGCCTGGAGAACCACACACGTTAGTACTAGTACTTTACTATCGACCATGATTGTGGCTTACTCACCTCTTCCATACCGATCTGCAGTGTCCCAGAAGTTGATCCCAGCGTCGGCGGCGCGGGTCAAAGTTCGAAAGGCCAATTCGTCGTGCGTGTCGTCGCTCGAAAGACCCATGGCTTGCGACATCCAACGTCATTCAGAGCCCTGTTCATTATAATGCAAAGCGGTGACTAACCCATCGTGCCCAGCCCTATGGCAGAGACCTTCGGTCCATTTCGTCCTAACTGGCGAGTGGCAATAGGCATTGGGGAATTGGGATCTTCAGGTTTGATGCCCATCTTCCTTCGTACACGGTCTGTATTTATATCTTTGCATCTCTATGTTACTTCCGCTGAACTCGTCTACGAATATCTGTTTAGTCGTCAGCGTCGCGTAAGCTGGCGGCAAGTCAACGCGTTCAGACGGCTTCTCAAGGAATTGCCCCTGTTTTCCTCTCCTGTTCCTTTCCTGACGTCCGACTCGGAGGACTGCGCGCTCTTTTAGCCGCGTCCCAGAAGTACTAGTAGCTTCGTCGTGTCACCATTCTGGATGTCGCTCTATGCTGTTCGCCCCAATGCCCAATCTATTCAGCCGGACCTCCTCAACCCTCCTCCGCACCACCAGCTATGGCGGTCATATCCAAGGCGGCTTTTGCCCTGCTCTTGACTTTGGGTTTTGTTTACGCAAATCCATCGTCTCAGAGCAGGGATGTTCGTCGGACTGCTTCGTCCTCTAGTTGGCACCGTAACCGGAGGCTGAATGCATATGATGGACGAACTCATGCTGTGAGTACTTCTATCTTCGTCGATCCCAATTCTTCGCTCTGATTTCTTTTAAACAGATGTACCACCACCATCTCCAAAGGGCCACCCAACGCTACGCTTCCGTAGTGCTGGGAGACTCACCGACGCTTGAGAGACGCTACAACCAGATTGAAATTCAGAAGGCTATATCACACCTTGAGGCTACACAAGCGGACCCTGAGGCCCCAGCAAACATGTTGTTTTTGGATGACGTCGATAACCCGAATCCACAAGGCGAAGGCTTTAGTTCTGTCGCTCTCGAGATTGCTTTGGTCCAGCCTGTGATCAAGGCCGAGGTCCCCAGCTATCCCTTGTCCGTTGGGTTGGACATACAGTAAGCCGTCACATTATCGAGCGCAATGCGATATGGTTGGACTCACAGTTTCATAAGGGCTAATGACATTGGATGTGAGATTTCTTTGACGATTGCTCATGGGGTCATTTCTTAAGTACCTACCACAGACATCGCGACCGTTCAGATTGGATCTCCCCCAAAGAACTTCAGCCTCTTCGTTGATTCTGGGTCTTCCGATCTTTGGGTTGGGGCAGAATATTGCAAAGGATATGACTTCGGGGACTGTGTAAGTTTGCACTTGGTCTTCGGTTCGGTTTATTGAATCTTACGTGAAACGTTCTAGGGTTCACACACATTCCTGGGCAATACGAGTACGACATTCAATGATACCGGAGATCCATGGCACATTCGATATGGCTCTGGCTTCGTCTTAGGGAATATCGTGACGGATCACGTCAACATCGCCGGTGTTAACTCGACCAAACCTCACACATTCGGGATTGCAACTGAAGAAAGCCCAGAATTTGCGTCGTATGTGACGCTGAACTATTCCCTCCTCTTTGTCTTCTCAACAACTTTGTTCAGTAACAAGATCCCTTACGATGGCTTCCTGGGGACAGCCAAGTCGGTAGGTTGACACCGTACCGTCGATGCCTGCTTTACTCATATCGGATAGAGCCTCTCTCAACAACGAACTCCGACCCTTATAGAAGCCTTGAAACAGGAAGGACTTGTAAAAGAA
Organism: Pleurotus djamor; assembly: GCA_029747585.1. Lineage (NCBI taxonomy): Eukaryota > Fungi > Basidiomycota > Agaricomycetes > Agaricales > Pleurotaceae > Pleurotus > Pleurotus djamor. Next base: position 70,953 of record JAPEVF010000065.1, read on the forward strand.
GGGATAGTCTCTTATCATATCCCTCGTGCCCTCGACACAATGAAACGTGAGTAGTTGCAGATCCGCAGGCTTTTTGCTGACGCCGGTAATAAATAGCTGGGGAGAGTGTCAAAAACTACGGAGAGATGACGTTTGGTGGGATGAATCCAGCCAAATACAATGCCTCCACCCTTGTGACTGTCAATAACCTTAGCCCTACGGGCTTTTGGGAAGTCCCGGTCAGTGACGTGAGGATTGATGGCGCGAGCATAGGTCTACAAGCACGCTCCGCGATACTGGACACGGGATCTGTGAGTATTCTCGAGACTTCTAAACATGTTGCTTCCCCTCATCTCCGTTTCAGACTCTTCTAGTCGCTCCCAAAGCTGTGAGATTTCTCGATTACAGCAGCACCATATTATTTACATCGATGCTTCTATCTAGGACGTCGCAGCCATCCATCAACTTATTCCTGGGTCCCTTTACACAGGCTCAAGATGGATCATACCTTGCATGACCAATACGACCTTGTCGCTGGTCATCTCTGGCCAAGAGTTTCCTATAGATAGTCGAGACTTACTGTTCCTTCCGCTCAGTATGTCAAACCTTAAGGGCTACTGCTGGTCAACTATCGGTGAAATGGCAACGGCGAGCAAACCCAAGGGAACGAATGTCACGAAGGAACGAAGGAAAACGACAAGTTGGCTTGTACGTCATTGTAATACAGTGTGCTACTCCCGCTAACCATTGCACGGTGATAGGTTGGAGACGTGTTCCTCAAGAATGTCTACTTTTCGACGAACCTCGACCGCGATACAATCTCCCTAGCAATTCTAGCCGAMAATACCAACGTCACCGATCCAGCGATTCCGGCTGTGGCTAACGTCACCATTCCTCAATAGGTGACTCTGGTAATGTCACGGACTGTATCTATGAATACAATCACAATTGTTCTCCCCAGGCGATGCATTTCGCCCCATAGTTGATCTGGAGGTTACGCNTCTTGGATCTTGCTGTTAAAAGTGGTCTACAACACACAGAAGTCGGAGGTCTCATTCCTCCTAGCCAATCCATCCCATACCAATCGTCCTGCATATGCAGCACCCTTTGTGAGAGACCACATGTGTCCTCGAGGCTGTGAAAACGTTTNCGCTTCTATATCTTCAGGAACCTTCACAATCACTCTCATCGGTCACCTGTATTCAACACCGGTGCGATCGATCTTCTGTCAGAATGTCATCTTTATCTTCAAGCCCCATTTTTTTTTACCTATCTCACAAGCCCCAGGCTTGTAGATAGAAGTACCTCTAGAACAACTTTATACAGCTCGGAGATATGTACTCAAACGGCGTGACATTAAGCTATGAACAACTGGTTGGCTCGATCGAGATTGCCATCGCCAGTTAGAGCACGCAGATCCAAGAACCTTAGACGAAGTCGCTCAGAGCCTGAGAAAGATGTACCATGCTTCTAAAGTATGCACATCTCGCATTTTGGCGAGGAAATCTACACCCAAGGTTGCCGAAGACAGATTAGACTCGGAGGTAAATTTCTCCCTACTTCCCCTTACTCCTGTTGTCCCTCAAGATAAGGAGTAACTGGCGAGGTAGGACCCCAAATGCGCGGGGTTGAGACGGATCCGAGTTGTGACTGCTTCTAAAAAGTACCCTCCTTCAAGGGTGCTCCCGTAATGTTGTTCTATGAAGGATGCGTCATGTGGTGATGAGGCTTTTCCAGAAAATCTACGTGCCCTCAGACTCATCATTTGGTCTCAGCAAAATTCTTTTATGTTCATTTGCGTTCGGGGGTCCTCATTGAATATTGATCGACTGCGCCCAGTATAAGAGCAGTCCGAGTTGAAAGGTTTCAACCAACCCCAAGTTTCACACTAACCATGACTTCGGCACCATATGGAACATGGACCTCTCCAATTACTGCTGATGCTATCCTCGAGGGCGTGAGTCACCTTATCATCGCCATCATTTGCAGATTACTCAGACTTCCCGATCTACTCAGTCCAAGCCAGTCGCGGAGCTGATCGTCGACCCGACATTCAACACGATATATCATGTTGAATCGCGTCCCTCTGAAGGCGGAAGAAGCTTTCTCGTCAGGTCAGAGACTGGTGAAGATATCGTCGTCGGCGCGGACTTCAATGTCAGAACCGGTGTCCATGAATACGGTGGCGCTGCGGCCATCGTCTACGATGGCATTGCATACTTCTCCAACTATACGGACGCTCGCGTTTACAAGGTCTCTGCTGTTGGGCCGGTACCATCTTCACCTGAGGCAGTAACTCCTGGTCTGTCCGAGCTCTTGTTATCATCTAATTTCAGGACACTAAATGGCCTTCATATCCTATTCATAGACACCAATAAGCTTCACCGGTATGCCGACTTCTCGGTGCACCCAATACAGCTCAATCTCTTGGTCTCGATCAAAGAAGATCATACGAACGATCCTGATGGCGAAACGCCTGCCAACGTCGTTAACACACTCTGTGTCATTGATGCTGCCGCAAAGACAGTCTCGCCCCTCGTTTCCGGGGCAGATTTCTACAGCAATCCACGCTTCTCGCCCGACGGTACCCGTATCGTCTGGTTACAATGGTTTCACCCAGACATGCCATGGGAAGGATCTGAACTCATGCACGCCGACGTCAGTATCAGCAGTGGACAAATCGAGTTGAGCAACATAACCAAGATTGCCGGAAAGCCAAAGGATATCAGCGTCGCATTCCCGTCTTGGATCTCTAATGACACCCTCTTGTTCACGAGCGACGAGTCTGGGTATCAAAACCTTTACAAGTACCAGAATGGGACAGCGTCCCCCGTCCTATCTAAACCCATCGCTGAAGATTTTAGTCAGCCGGCTTGGTCGTTGGGATGGTCTCCCTTCGCCCCTCTTGACCTCGAGGGGAAGTCGATCCTCTGTACGGCTTGGCGAGGGGGAAGGACTATCTTCTACCTGGCCGATGTTGAGAGCGGTTCGGCGCCCCTGGAAATCGCTGCACCCTTCGTGGCGATCGACATCATGCGAAACACGATCCCGGGTACTCCCCAAGTAGTATTTTACTCGCCCACTCTCAAGGATTCAGGCGGAATCACTCTGATTACCCTGACGTCCTCTGTGTCTCCAGAAAACCCGACATTCACACCTGTTGGCCCTCCAGCCAAGGCGTCAGGCTTCCCAGACACAATCATTTCGGAAGCGAAACCATATAGTATTGGTCCAGAAGATCATCCTGTCCATGTGGTTTACTATGCGCCGAAGAACCCGGATTACACTGGCAGTAACATCCCAGGCGAAAAACCACCTTGCGTCGTCAATATCCACGGAGGACCTACGGCTCTCGAATCTCAGGGGTTGAATATGAAGAAGCAATACTACACTAGTCGTGGGTGGGCTTGGTAAGTCTTGAGTCTTCTTGAGCTTTTTGGGCGGATTTCTGAATATCTTCGTTGCAGGCTCGACGTGAATTACGGAGGGTCCTCTGGCTATGGTCGCGTGTATATGTGAGCGCCTCATAGATCTAGATTGACTGAGCTTTTTATTGACTGAGGATTCATACAGTGAACGACTTGCTGGAAAGTGGGGAATAGTTGATGTGGAAGACAGTATCCAAGCCATGCAACTTCTTTCGAAAGATCCCTACAATCTCATTGACGAAAAACGATCAGCGATTCGTGGAGGGTCTGCCGGAGGGTACACCACCCTCGCAGTCATGTCCATCAGTGCCAACCCTGCAGCCTTCGCGGCTGGGACGTCCTCCTATGGTATCTCAAACCTGATCAAGCTCGAAGAGCATACTCACAAGTTTGAATCCCACTACCTCGAGAGATTGGTTGGCGGAACATCGCAGGAAAATCCTGAGCTCTTCCACGCAAGGTCTCCGCTTTTCCATGCCGACAAGATAGTATCGCCCCTCCTGGTATGTGCGGTCACCTTTCATATTATTCAGTTGACCTAGAGCCTTCTTAGATTCTTCAAGGTGCTGACGACCGAGTCGTTCCTCCTGAACAAGCCGAAGCTATTGTCAAGGAAATCCAGAATCATGGTGGTATCGTTGAATATAAACTTTATGAAGGGGAAGGACATGGCTGGAGGAAAGAGGAGACGATTAAAGACGCGCTTGAAAGGGAAATTAACTTCTACGAGCGCATGTTCAAGCTTAAGTAGGAAGATACTGATGTTGTGCACGAGAAAGAATTATTTGAAGTTCTTCTTGTCCCTATCTTTCTACTCCTTACCCCTGAGATGCCTCGAAACGACACCGCCACAGGTGTCGTCACCCTTACCACTCACGATGTCGACCACTGAAGAAGAACTGGATCCGTATGAACTCCTTGGTCTCAAATCCGAGGCGAATGACCAAGAAATAAAAACTGCGTATCGGCAACGGTCGCTCAAAGTCCATCCAGATCGAGTATGTCATTTCTTCCATTTCTTTTGCTTCTTGACTCATCGCCTCCCTAGAACCCAGGCAATCCCGATGCAGGCACGTCTTGTGGATAAATTCATAGAGTGCGTGTAACTAACCACCACAAAAAGCACGGAAATTTCACGAGTTAAACCAGGCATACGAACTCCTTCTCGATCCTCTCCGACGACTTGCCCTTGACGCCAAACTCCGAGTCAAACTTGCTCGGAAGGAACGGTTTAAAGCGTATGACTCCAAACGCAAGAACCTCGTCGAGGAACTCGAGGAGAGGGAGCGCGCTTTCAAAAAGGCCCGGGTGGAGAAGCAGCAGGAAGAGATCAAGGTCTGGCATGAGACTGAGAGGATAAAGGAAGAGGGGAGGAAGCTGAGAGAAGAGCGGGAACGGGGGCTAAGACAGCAGCAACCCAGTGCTACCACTTCCAAAGACGAGGATGCTACGACCGACGAGATGGAGGCTCCTTCATTAGGTGCGCATGAACTTCATCACTCTCTGCGCGTGGACTAACGCAACCAACTCAGGCGACTTCGATACCACGGTTCGCGTTAAATACGCAATAAAATCTTATCCAACCCTCACATCCGCCTCTTCGCTGGTCACTCTACTAGCGCCCTTCGGTGCCATAGATGAAGATTCCGTGGTCTTATCCATGAAGCCAACGAAGAAAGCCCCAACAAAGCCACCAAAATACGCAACAGCTCTTGTTCCATTCAAGCGTATCGGGGATGCATTTGGTGCGGTATGTGCTAGTGGTCAAGCCAGTCGGGGTCTGGATGGTATAGATATCGGGTGGGTTGAGCGAAAGGAGCCGCCCATCTTAGGCTGGCTGAAGAAGATGGGTAAGCTAGGAGCTCCGCCGCAACCGTCTCCCTCTCCCAATGCTCCAGGTGAAGGCGCCACGAAAGCGCCATTACCACAACACCAAACCAAGAATGATTCAACTGGATTAGCGTCTTCTTTCCCTGACTTCATTGTGGGTTCTTCGTTGCAGTCGCAGCCATTTGCCTGACTTCTCTTTTAGTCGCCAACACCAGCAGCACCGATCGTGTCTGGGCTAGGGTACGAAGAAATAACACTGATGCGAATGAGGCAGGCAGAGAAGGAACGTTTGGAGAAGGAAATCATGGAGCAAGAGGCTGCTCAGAGTTAATTTGTTGCGTTAGATCTAGCAATAGGTAGAGTACTTAGTCCTCATCGACTTCCGAGGCTGAATGTGCGCGACGTTTCGTTGTGGTCTTCTTGCCCGGATTTTTCCATTTCTTGAATTTCTCGGCGAGATCCCGTTGGAACGCTTCGTCGTACTCGATGCATTGCATGCACCAAATCGGAATTCGCTAAAGAAACGTACGATTAGCGCGACACAAACATTGGACAGGGCTGGTGGTCTACCAACCTCTTCACCACTGTCATACGCTTCTTGGATTTCGTCAATGGAAATCGGGAATTTGATCCTACCCTTGGGTGCAGACGCGATGGCTGCCTCTTGTTCTTCCTTCGTTGGCTCTCGACCGAGCCGTTTCTTCAATGTGAGTTTTGCTCTCATGGGTACACCTCTGCCCTTCTTTGCAATGACATCAATCCATTTCTTGCGGAACTAGTATAACAATAAACATGTCAGCCTGAGTAAACAAGAACGCTGGCGACCCATACCTGTCCATCTTGGGCAAGCCATTCTTCTTTGGATAGGTCAGGAGCAGGGGTCAACTTGAATTGGCCAACGTAAAGCCATTGGTTTGCAGCCAGACCTATGAAAAGCCGTTGGATTTTCTCCCATTCATACGCTGGTGCAGGAAGGGGTCTGTAAAGTAGCCCGGGCGCGCCTGGCGACTGAGGAGCATGCGGGTTAAATTCAAGCTTGGGATACATGAAATCATTCATTCCATGTTTCGCTAGGAAAGCCTCGCCGATGGTAGGGTATGTCGACTGGGTGCTGCCGCCGTAGTGATCTTTCATGAAATTTCGAGACACAGCAACATCGCGGATGGAAGGGTCCAGCGTTACTGGAAATATTTCTTCGCTAATGGCTTTGAGACGAGAAGTGACTGAATAGAGAGTTAACGCGTTGTCATTCTTTTTCTCTTTTTTCTCCTTCTTGGCTTTCTGATAAGGATGGAAACCTGTCGTCAGAGGCGTTAATTTGGTGTTCAATGAGACGGCGAACGTTTGTAGGAGGGCCCAGTTTATCACTGGGATCGTCGTTGCTTATTTCGTCAATTTCACGCTTGACTCCTACAGTGGTTCATCAGAAATGCTGATATACGTGAAGTCGGCATACCTTTCCTCAGGCTCCTTCTAGTGGTAGCAACAGAAGGAGTGGGAGTGGGCGAGTCGTCCGAGGGCTCGATTTTCATGACAAAAACGCGTCCTTGTTGGTAGTTTATCTCAATGAGGTCTAATATTGACTTCGGTGTGCGAAAGTCGCGTCGAATTTGAGGTTATACGTAAGTCATGGGGGGTTTTGGGCATCTTCAGCAAGCGCTTGCTTATGCTCCTTGCTCAGTAACTTTCGGCTTCACAGACACTTCAGCTGAATTTCACCTTTCCCGACTATTCTAGCCCTCGATTTCGACGACCCGCCGATACTCTAGATCATGCGACTGGGCATCATCAATCCCGCGAGATTCTACCCGGGTGCTACCATGGTCCATCGGCGAATGTAAGTCGTGTAGTTATCAACCCAAGGGCTTTCAAATCCGCACGAATGATTCATAGAAGTCCCACAGGCGGAACGGATAATACACCCTGCATGTCACTTCAAGTTTACTGTGATCGCTGGGAAACGTCGCTGGGCAAGAGGCAACGGCTTGCGTCACATGGCTCCGTCCACCATATGGCCTCTGCGCNACCCCCGACCTGGAATGGACAATCGTATCAGTCCCGAATTCCAAGGATGTCAATGTCATAGCGGTATCGGATGACGATACCTTGCTATCAGAGCAGAGCTTGAGRGAAGGGTCTCACCATGAGTGATTGCGTGATCGCTCGCAAAGCTTGATCAGGAGGTACGTCCGAGCACGCAATTTGCGTAGAACATAAGTATATGACCTAAGTTTAGACATGATGTCCCCCACACAATTYGCCCTACATCGTAMCAGCCATGGCCAACCCGTTTTACAAGTGAGTATGCCCCATCTTTCATGTTCACAGAAGTGTTAACCCCTCGTTTCGCAGGGAACCCGARTTCGATACACTTCAGCTCCATGCCGGTCAAGAACCAGACCCTACCACTAACGCACGAGCCGTACCAATYTACGCATCRACTAGCTTTGTTTTCAATGACTCTGCGGTTCGTCATCYCTACYTCGATCGTGACTTNGNTGANGCNNNNTGAASTTTCTYSTTAGCAYGGYGCMGATTTATTCGGGCTCAAGTGAGTCTTATCCACYATCTTCTACGGTYCTCTRKTTTCGAATCTGTTSSRAAGGGCATTCGGTCACATCTACTCTCGGATAGGCAATCCCACTGTCGTACGTTTGGCCTYCTTANTGNNCTCNNNTTAMTGAYARSTTCTYGATCTRAYTTCGGTGACRTAGGATGTCTTCGAGAAGCGTRTCGCTGCGTTGGAAGGTGGCGCAGCTGCCGTTGCGACATCTTCTGGCCAATCAGCYCAGTTATTGGCCATCGCTGCGTTAGCAAGTACAGGAGACAATATCGTTTCTACGTGAGTCTCCCCTCSGTCTTGTTATTKCTGTCGTTCTRATGACGTCACAGATCCTTCTTGTACGGCGGCGTGAGTTYAGAATATTCGAGGTYGACTGATAAATTRATGGCTAACATCRCCGTTAGACTTACAACCAATTCAAAGGTAAGTGYCTYGAAKGRYTKCRTRMGATGAATCTCATCRTACTGCCATKTAGTYACCTTCAAGAAGTTTGGYATYGGCGTGAAATGGGTCACAGAGAACGATCCTGCTGCCTTTGAAGCTGCYATYGACGAGAACACCAAAGCTATMTATATTGAGAGYATYGCCAACCCGAAATACATTGTCAGCGACATTCCTGCSCTTGCTGAGGTACTTGCATCCMAAYATGACGCRATCGTGTGCCTGGCTAAACCTCTCGCTTAGATCGCTCATAAACATGGRATACCYCTTGTAGTAGATAATACCTTTGGCATGGCAGGTGCGAMYTGGTYTRGTTACYTGGYGTTMTCTCCTAAYATTCAACTCRTCTTCAGGATACYTARTAAGGCCCATAGACCACGGGGCCGACATYGTTGGTATGTTATCGTGCATGTCTCGTCCAAGYGTGATTCCAATTACTTGNNRTATCAGTCCAAAGCGCTACCAAATGGATAGGTGGCCATGGAACAACCATTGCTGGCGTTATCGTRGATTCTGGTTTGTCCCRTTCCCCTTGCCCTTAGATNNGGACATATAGCTGACTCAATTAAAACTCAAGGTAAATTCGACTGGACAAAGTCCGGCAAATTCCCCAGTTTCACCAGCCCCTCGGAAGGTTATCACGGACTTGTCTTCTCGGAGACATTTGGTTCCGTCGCTTTCGCTGTCAAAGTCCGCACCGAGGTAATAATTTCGGGACCCTGATCAAGATCGAACGGCTTGAGCAGTGCTTAATTTTTGACTTCTACAGCTTCTTCGTGACCTCGGACCAGCTCTAAATCCGTTTGGCGCGTTCCTGCTTCTTCAAGGCTTGGAGACGCTCAGTCTGAGAGGACAGAGACATTCGGATAATGCGCTAGCTTTGGCCCAGTACGTTTTCTGTGCATACTTCCTGTCTACCATTTATCATTTACCTTCATTCGTTTTCATAGATATTTGGAGAAGCACCCGAAGGTGGCTTGGGTGTCGTATCTTGGTCTTCCTGACCATCCATCGAACGCGATTGCCCAAAAGCTTCTCAGGAAGAATGCATATGGAGGGGTTCTGAGCTTTGGTATCAAGGGTGATGCCCAAGCCGCCAGTAAAACCGTGGATACACTCCGGCTTGCAAGTAATCTTGCCAACGTCGGTATGCCAACCCTCTGCCCAATAGCACTTTCTTCCGAAGCTCATAATATGGCTAGGTGATGCGAAGACACTTGTCATCCATCCCGCCACCACTACACATGCTCAATTGACGGATGAAGAGCAACTTGCCTCTGGTGTCACCCCTGACCTAATACGAGTATGTTCTGATTCCTGACATTGACTCGTGTCATTCATGACTTGTTTAGGTCTCTGTTGGCATTGAAGCAATCAGCGACATCATAGCTGACTTTGAAGAGGCTCTAAAGGTCGTGTAACTGTATGATCCGGGGAAAATGTGGATGGATGCCATTGAGTGCCATTGTGTATGTAAATTCTGAGTCTGTATGAGTATGCTAGAGTAGAGCAAAACTGGAAGCCCGCCTAAATATTGTTATTGTCCACCTGCTGGGCCAGCCAATTTACCTAACTCTTTACCCTGTCGATGTGGAATGGTATCCCACAATGCTGGGGTGAACTTAGCGAGGCAACAATTGGGCTTTTTGGCCATTGTAGGCCTGTTTCGGGACACAAACGTTGCCAAGTTGTGGCTTTGTTTGGGTGATTGCCTATTTCTCCACGCTAAAAACGCCCCATATGGTAGGAATTGATTGTGGGTCCACAAGGAAGCTGTAAAGAAGTCGACGAATTCCTTGATATGGAAGTTGTGGGTCCCTTTTTTCGTGGGGTGAATTGCCGAACAAAGGACGGATCGGTGCAGCGAGACCAATCCGCCACTGTTTACTTCCCTCTTCCTTCCAGCTATAAAATGGGCGCACAATCATGTCTCCTCCTCGTCCCCCACCGAACAAGCGTCGTTCAGCCTCCCCTTCAGCTCTCTCTCCGACCTCCTATCCCARTTTGTTTCCCCTTCAGCAACAACAATGGTTCTCGGTCCCCGCAACGTCACCAAACACAATGTCAAGGAAAGCGCACCTATAAAATCCCTCGACTCAGTAACCGAACGCGTCTCAGCAAGCCTTCGTGAAGCCTCTCGCCGCCGCCGCAGACGCGTGTCTGGCTCGCAGAATATCCAATTTGAATCGGTGCAAACTCGCGACGGTCGAACAAGAAACGTCTTCCTCGTGAAGAAGACACGTCCACAAACCCGCATTCCGCTCGCTCAGTGTGCGCAGATGAGCGACGCCCCGAAAACATCACCGCCGACCATCCCCGTCTCCCTTCCTCGTCGCCTTGCGCGTCCAACCTTCAAGCCCATTTCCCCAGTCGCCATTGAAGCAGCCGTACCCGGGGTTGAGAGTGCCCAATATGTGCTGGATCGACTACCTTTGCTCGTCGAAGAGTACGTATTCCTATCCTGCTTCGTGGCGTTCATTTTTTAACCGTTTCTTTTCTATCAGAATGTCGAAAGGCGTTCTTGCAGCCCACATTCCCGCTTCCCGGACATCCACCGTCCCTACCGAAGTTGAAGTCGAGTTCAACGCTTCACAAGGTGTCGATATCCCAACACATGTGATGTTGGTCTACAAAGCCGGAGCAGCAGAAACCAAGCAGGCAATTTTCTCACCAGTGCACCATGTCGTACTCGCTGCACACTGCGCCAACCTCCCACCCATGAAAACGATCCCTGTCGAAGTAACCCCAACCGCTGAGGGTTCACGAGCGACACTACCAGTACAACCACTCGGTGTCCCGGTCCCCGAGCTTTTCTCCCTCCTGAGCGCATTCCTCTACCACAAGAGCCCCATGCCTGTCTTCCGCGCACTGCTTCCGCAAGATTTCTCCATCTCAGGTGGTGACTGGTCGGGGCCCACTTTCTCTGCTGCTGCACAAGCTGCTCCCATCCGCGTCCTTGGGCAACGCCTCAGCGATACGCACAAACTAGACTCGATACTGCAAAGTATCGCGAAGACCCATGGCATGTGGCGTAATGTCTGTGCTCTGGGCATCTTCGACCCCGCTGTTTGGCACACGTTGGACATCGTATGGGGGATCCTGTTGACTGCCTTGTCGTTTTCCACAAACCAGCCGGAGTTGATGGCTTGTTCATGATTCCTTTCCACCTCTTCCTGTTCCCTGCCTCGTCTCCTTTGCATTTTCTCTTCACCATGAACACACATCACGTATTATTATATGCCCACGCAGTACCAAGAACACCACATGTTGTATGATTATTCTTACTTATTACCTGGAAATCAATCAAACCCTTATAAACATCACTCAAATGCTTGTTCCCGAGTGTCTGAAACTAGATGTCATTGCAACGGATTGATAAAAGGTACATTGTTGAGGGATGTCGAAGTTACTCATCCCTCCGCTCGACTCCTGACCAGAAGGTCGCGACAATATACGGCTCTCCCTCTTTATACTTCAGTGGTTGCTCGCCATCTCTCGTCCTCCCCATATACTTCGCCGACATCCCAGCCACCCTGATGAATAAACTGCCATCCAAGTATTCCGCACCAGGGAGACCAGTTTCCACAAGTTCTGGATTGCCTACGGTTCTATTCCCATATAGCACGGCATAATGAGACAATGCCCTCATGAGCTTGGGCAGATGTTCATCTACGTGAACAATGCTGGATTGGACGAGTGGGAGCCAAGGATTGGGGGTAAGTGCAGAGGGAGAATCGACTGAAGGGAAAGTGAATCCCACAGGGACGGGCTTTGGTCCAGGAGGAATAGGGAAGGTGGTATTCGTGGCAAAGTAGTCCTTGATGTTGAGGGTTTGACGACCATGGCCGACCCACCAAACAAGACAGACAACGAAGTAGCTTCGAAGTAAGATAGCTTGAGACCGAGGCGACAAATATCGAAGGACGGAGGGTAAAAAGAGACTTGACGTTACTAGATGCATGCTGAAAGGGTTATTAGACACTTCAGTCGTCCAAAGCACAAGACGCATCCAGCTTACTATAGGAAGTCGGCCTCAATCTTATCGTCTCCTTCCCAGAAACTGAGACCATAAATCAGAGTATTCATCCAAACGATTTCCTCGAATTTCTTCTCGACCATGTTAGGATCCGAAGTGTCCAAAGTCCACTGTTCTCCGTACTCCTTGATGATCGGTCCGAAGTTATCCGAAGCCTGAGAGTATGTAGTGAAGAGGTTGTCAGGTTTGAAGCCGTTGAACCGATTATCTCGTAGCATGCGAGCCATTACCGTCAAAGCGTGGACATTCTCCGAGGGAAGAGGTTGTTCGTCGAGAACGAGTTTCTGCAACGGAAGTTCGTGTGGGGTTGTGACCGCAGGGAAAGCGTTGAATAGATCCGAGGTAATAACCGCGGAGGAGCTAGCTTTGTGGACAGCCGTAGACGCCAATCCTTGAAAGCATGATGTGAATTGGAGGTAATCGTAAGATTATGATTGGGTCCATACCTTCAATGATCATTCCAGGGATGTTGAGTTCAAGCCCATATCCAATATGGATTAGCGGGTGTACGATGGCATCCATGAGTCGGCTGAGCATCTCAGGCTGCGTCTTCCTCGAAGCATCAAAGTTGAATTCTTTCGAAAAGAGGAACTTCTCGAGGACTTCGGATGCAGTCGAAGTTTGGAGAAGTTTGCTGAAATAAAACATATAGGCATTGTAATACCTGGCAGTGGCGAGTAATGATTATTTTATGGAAAGTAGTATGGAAAGGTCAGAGGAGTACGCACCGATGGTCACCCAGATGCTTCAAGAAGTTGGCTTCGGTGATAGGTCCATCAGACTTGAACGCCGCGAGCTGGTACTCGCAATTGGACTTGTACGCCGCCTCGATGACTTCTGGATTCGCGCCGAGAGCCCATATGGCCAACATATGATGGGTCGTGTGACTATGGAGGAAGCCGTCAGAGATACTCTAGACCTAGCTAGGCACATAATTGAGAGAAAGGACTTACTTGTGACGACCGAAATCGTCAATGAAGACATGCCATCTCTTGTGGTTGTCTTGTAGGACCTTGCGGAGCGTGGCAGTCGACTCTGGGGTAGACCCAGGGAATACCCTCGGTGACAGCGTGGAAGGAGGATTGGTGGAAGGAATAGGCCACAACTTCGAGAGATATTCGTCTGCCATTTTGTGAGGGCGAGAGCAGCTGTCCTTCCCTCTGACCCAAAGCCCGCTTATGTAGGGCTATACCACGGGCTAGATTACATCAAGTCACACGTACTTACTAGTTCAACATTCAGTCATGGAGTGAGGAATTTACACGGCAAGGTCGCCGCGTGCTTCACATCTTCTCATGTGAAGAGCTCAGCGCTCAGCGCCCCCATCGGCACCCGCTTTGATGGACATTGCTTGGATGGAATCATGCCCAAATGCGGCCAAAGGTGGTCTGGGCGTCGTCAGAAGGAGTCTTTGGGAGCAAACCAAGGACCTGTGATACGTACTGCTTGAGAAAGCTTGCTAATACAGAGTAAACACAAATTGCTCACCATCTTTTTACTGCCCGCCCCAAGACATAAAAGTACAATGGGCTCAGACAATTTGGTAGGTTCGAACCAAGATGAGAAGTCTAATCCGGGTTTGCTGACGCAGAAGGAGGAACTGGACGTAATCCCGATTACCAGAGGTAGTGTAGCCTTGAGAAGAAACGAGGCAAAGAAGAGCTTCTTTGACTGAAAACAGTTGACTATGCGTTAGATATCTTCCACGGGGCCTGAGAGAGGTTTCAACACCATCGTGACGACAACGGGAGCAAAACGGGAGCGAACAGAAATTGCCTGATAGGGGGCAGTTGTGTCGTCAGGAGCCTACCTTCAGGAGAAAAGGCGTCAGAGGCTGGAGTCTGGTAGATTTTCCCTTAAGAGCTTGGCTTATCATTGCTTGGGCAGCTTATAACACATATTTATGGGTTAAATAGTAGATGGGTTAAATAGTAGGTGTACGGCCCAATTCACTAGCGACGATCGATCCCTCCCCACAACGTCGCAACCATATACGAGTCCCCATCTCTATGCTTGACCGGATGCTCGCCATCTCTAGTCCGACCCATATATTTGGCCGACATCCCCGCCACTCTGATGAAGAGAGTACCGTCCAAGTGCTCTGCTCCTGGAAGGCCTGTCTTGATAAATTCTGGATTTCCGGCCGCCTTGTTTCCATACAGAACAGCAAAGTGGGCCAATGCTCTGATGAGTTTCGGAAGGTGCTCATCCACATGAACAATACTGGATTGAATGAGTGGAAGCCACGGGTTCGGAGTCAAAGCTGAGGGAGAATCGACAGAAGGGAATGTGAATCCCACAGGTGTGGGCTTCACCCCAGGTGGGATGGGGGATGCAGTGTCTGCAGAGAAGAAATCTTTGATAGGAAGCGCTTGCCGCCTTTGGCTGACCCACCAAACGAGACAGATGGTGAAGTAGCTACGAAGGAGGATGGCTTGCGATCGAGGCGAAAGATAACGGAGGACAGCGGGTAGGAAAAGTGTCGACGTAACGAGATGCATGCTGAAGGGTTTCATTGAAAATACAAAGTGATAAGCAGGAGGCAGGCTTACTATATGAAGTCGGCGAACATCTTATCTCCACCCTCCCAGAAACTGAGACCATATATCAGAGTATTCATCCACACAATCTCTTCAAACTTGTTCTCGATCATGTGTGGGTCGGATGGGTCTAGCGTCCATTGCTCGCCGTACTCCTTGATGATCGATCCGAACTTGGTCAGAGTTTGATAATATGCAGAAGGATGCTTGTCAGGCGTGAACCCATCAAACTGTTTATCCTGTAAGATCCGCGCCATTATTGTCAGGGCATGGACATTTCCGATAGAGGGTTGTTCTTCAAGGACCAGTTTTTGGATAGGGAGATCACTTGGGCATACGACAGCAGGGAAAGCATCGAACAAGTCAGGAGTAATCACGGCGGTGGATGAGGCTTTCCTAATGACAGCTCCAGCGAGTCCTAGATATCTCACATCAGACCACACAAGGGGCTAAGAACACGGTCAAATACAAGGAACCTTCAATGATCAACCCGGGTATATTGAATTCGAGTCCATATCCGATGTGGATGAGCTGATGTATGAGAGCATGGAAGAACCGACTGAGCAATTCTGGATGTGCCTTCTTCCCAGCATCAAAGTTCATTTCTTTCGAAAAGAAATACTTCTCGAGCACTTCGGAGATTGTCGACCTCTGGAGGACTTCGGCGAAGTAGACCAGGTATGCGTTATAGTAGCTAGTGATTTATGAATAGACCGTCATCGATGAACAACAAGCCGCCCACCTCGGATCACCCAAATGGTCGAAAAAGTTCTCTTCGGTGACGGGTTCATCCGACTTGGAAGCGGCGCGCAGGTACTCGCAGTTAGACTTGTATGCTGCTTCAATAACCTCGGAGTTCGCGCCAAGAGACCAGATCGCCAGTATATGGTGGCTAACATGACTATGCAGCGGGAAGGGTGTCATCAAAACATAGAAGTTATAGCTGAGAGACACCACTCACTTGTGGCGACCAGCATCATCGAAGAAGAGATGCCAATTCTTATGGTTGTCCTGAAGAACTTTGCGCACCATAACTGTTGATTCTGGCGTAGATCCAGGCAGAATCGTTGGAGATAGTGGGTGAGGAGGGCGGGTAGAGGGAGTAGGGAACAGTTTAGCAAGAAATTCGTCCGTCATTTGATGAGGCAGATACAGGCAACCCTTCTCGCCTTAAGCTTGTTTATATACCTCAGCGCACGTTGTCACAGGGTGAATGAACATGGATCATTCTCCTCAGACAATAAGGACCGAGTAGGAACCCTCAACAGGTCGGCTCGCGAGATAGGCGTCCGAAAAGACTCGAGAGCATAGGAAGACACAGGACGCACGATCACATGGATCAGGTTCTGTCGAAGTCGTCAAGATGGAGCCCTCCAAGGGATGAGTTTGGGATGAGTGGAATCTCTATGTAGGTTTCGTATCGGCCCGCGAATGTGGTGTCTGTAAAGCTATATGTCAAAGACCGTATCTGGCCTACATGGAATTCGGGTTAGAAGATGGAGGTCACGATAATGGAGGTGACTAAGGGATGACGCAAATGGGCTAATCCAAAAGAGTGAGTCTTGATGGATGGCAGATGGCAGGGTCGGGAAAAAGCACCTCCCTCTCTGACTTGGATTCCAGACACATCAACATCGGCAGGATGTGCAACGAGGAAAACGATCTGACAAAAGAAAAGGATTTGGAGAGGCGAATTGGGTAGCAAATTGTACATTCCGCAGGTGAGGTCTTTTCCGAATAACATAGTACATATATAGTTATTGAGTACAAATCGTCATCACGATTAAACTTTGAGCGGCGTGGTTCGGAGGTATGGCTGCAGACGTGCCGTTAATATACGAAGTTTTGAAACCACAAGAGCCAAGGTTGAGCGTACCTTGTGAACAGTGTGCTCGGGGAATAGAGTCTTGGCCTCCTCGTTGGTCACGGAAGGATGCACGATGACATCGTCACCCTTCTTCCAGTTCACGGGAGTGGTAACACGATGCTTGTCACCAATTTGGAGGGAATCGATCACACGGATGATCTCATCCTAATGCCCGAGACCTTATCAGAGTGTGCCTCTCGAGCTAGGGAAATCAGACTCACAAAGTTACGACCAGTGGAGGCGGGGTAAGCGAGGGTTAGACGGATAACCTTCTTGGGGTCGATCACAAACACCGTTCGGATCTATGATGTGAGCATGAGATAAGATATTCCTCCACCGTAAGGCACGAGCGTACAGTGAAAGGGAGGCCTTTGTTATCCCTGTTGGTAGCGTCTTGATAGTCCAACATATCATACAAGGTCGAGATCTTTCGGTCGCCATCCGCGATCTAATGTTTTAGATGTTAAGCATTCGCATAGTCCGAGCTGTCGAGGGGACTCACGATGGGAAATTGAACATCTGTTGGTGCGAACTTGGATCCAAATTCGTTGATGTCTTGGACCCATTTGTAATGGTCCTCGAGGCCATTTGCAGAGATACCGATGACCTTGACGTTTCGGGCAGCAAAATCTGGGGCACGGCGAGCAACTTCACCGAGTTCTGTGGTGCAGACAGGGGTGAAATCTCCAGGGTGAGAGAACAAGACAGCCTGGAATGCAATCAGTCAGCTAGATGTTGTAAAGATAAATATCAGCACCGACCCATGAGTCTCCAATCCAATCGTGGAACTTGATAGGTCCAGCTGTGGTCTCAGCCTCGAAGTCGGGAGCGATGGAACCCAAGCGGAGAGATTTGTGTTCGGCGGCCATTTTGCTGGTAGATATGATAATGAAAGAACGAGAGGTCGAGGAGTCCCACTCTAATAATGCGGCTTTTTATAGGTCACTTAACATGGTCTTGGATCCAGCTTGCGAATCGATCACAATTGTATCGCATCAGTGATGCAAGTATGGCACCATCCCCAACAGAGCCCTGAGAAGTGACTGCTTTAGTAAGGCCCATATGCAAAGGACCTGAATATGGAAGACAAATCAAGACCTCGAACCAAAAGTGGCTCTGAGCTGCTCAAGGCTCGTGGTTCGTCCACAACCGGGTTGACACCGGTTTTCACTGTGAGTGGTTCTTAACCATAGACCGGGCGAGAACGATGGAGTTCGCCCACGGTAGTCGGTGGGTCTGATGGCGAATGGACACAGCAACTTTCAGGCTAAGATCCCGTCATGTCATCCGGAGGAACAGGCGATTGTAAGGTGACAAGAACAAGAACGGCAAGGTTGATGTCTGTTGATGTCAAGACTTCGGCGTTAGCTGGGCGCTCTTTGAACTTCTCTGCTACTGGCCACAAGCATATCCACGCTTGACGAAATCACCAACGGCCAAAGGCCCTCGAAAGCGACCGTCACACCATGTCCCAATTCTCAAGGTTGAGTCAATCCTGCTGTCAAAATAGCACTCCAAACATGGCTTGTGGGAGCACTTTGGCATCTTTGATCGGCGTTTTGCTGGCTGCCTCCAGCCGCCTAGCAGCGCGTTTCAACACTTCTATTCAATGTTGTCATGTTCTGGGGGACACACATCCGTCTAGCTCCGGTTGAGATGTGTGGATGTGGGTGTAGGCGTTATCTGACTGATCTCAAGCTGGAAGCGCCGCGGGGAATGACTTCCCTATGTTCTAAGTATGTTCACTCTCATCTTTGAATATGTCGGTTTGACCTTTCCGTAAATAGAGCTTTATGAGCCGCATCCATGCTCCATTCTTGAGCCATTTCCCTATCATCCGGCTTGGCTTCGCTCTTGTACAGTCTCTCACTTCATTTCCGCGATCCAATTATGTACCTTTGGATGACGCGAGCCGTGCGCTTCAAGATCCCACCCTTCCTACAGAATGCACTCAAGCCGACGTTTCGCATGCCAACGCCCATGCTGTGCCGCCATAGTATCCACGATTAACGGCAGTCATCAAACTGATGGAGAGGAGAACGACAGATTGTTCCGCTCCTTAGGCGGGTGTAAAAAATCCCACTGAATCAAGTATACACACTCGTCCAGGTCTTCTGATCTTCCTTCCAGGCCAAGCTTCAGTCGCGTGAACAGTTGGCCTGGAACTGCCTTCAGGCAAAAGGTTGTTGGGTGTTGCTAACTTACTGGCAGGTTTCACAACGCCCATGTACTCTGCGATCAAGGACGTGTAATTCATCCATCAAATCTGAGTGTCCTTACATGGTTTGTGCGAAGTCAATTCGCCATTTAGGCTTCTAATTGGCGCTGCGCCGTTTTGCTATAAATCCTTGTCAAACTTCCTTCCAGGGTCCCCTTCGTCTCTCGTTTTCGGGCATACGAGTATACGACTATGGAATCGACAAACCCTGGTTTAAACATGAGCCCGACATTTGGGCCCTTGTACTTTGGTGAGTGTCAACTTCCTTTGCGAGATACATCAGCGTTCAAAGACTGAAGTGCTCCGATAGGCACCGTCGTATCCCTTGTGTGAGCGAGAATTGAATTGTCCTCGACGATCGTTTCTTAAGTTTGTCAGACTTGGAGGGATCACCGTCCTTCAGGCTTACATCTACTTCCCTCACCCCTCCGACCGAACTTATATCCAACTTGTAGTATGTCTCTTCGCTTGAAAGACTGCGCCGTTCGACGGACTGACTCGTGTATTGTAGGCCGGTGCAATGGCGTCAGTGGACTTCTTTCGAGTCACCCGTGTTCGCTAAAACCTTCGATGACTACCTAGGGTATTTGACTTCGTGTCAACGTGCCTCGTTGTACAGTCTGTGTATTACTACATGGTAAGTGTGTTCGACTGGACCTTGGCTATCACTGACGTCGCTGTTTTTATGTCTCAAGATCCCTCACTTTGGTTCGCTGGACCCTCTGGCAAGCATAACACCGTAAGTTGGGAACCTTTCAGCTTTATTGACCCGATTATCTGACTACCTTGCACAGTGAATTATCAGCCGAATGCTTGTTATCAACGATAATTACTCTGATGTAAGCACGACGTGGTTTAGGACCATGCCTACCTCAAGCTAACTTTCTGAAGTTCCCAATTGTATTTTGTCGTTCAGCTACATGCGGGTAAGATGTTCTTCTCTCATAAGCTTGTCTTTACTTAGAGATCTTCCATTCTTTTAATATAGTGACAAGGACAGGCCGAGCAAGTTGGATTGTTCCCGCATCTGTTGTACGTATACACCCTTTTCCACTGATCATCGTTTCACAAGACTCCCCCAAGGCCGTGTTCTCCGTTCTCGCGTTTGGTAAGTTCCCAGCCTCACTATGTATATCACCTCACCGTTACTAACAACCTGGTCTTCCAGTATTCGGCGTAGGTGAGATAGTTCTCGCGTACTCCAAGGGGCCATTGACCCGCTGATGCATTCTTGAGCTTAGCTTGCGTGGCCACGATGTATGTATTCCACCACAACGTCTTAGGGAATAGGCACAGCTCCTTCGAAGTGAGTCTTCTTTCCCCCTATGTTTTCATTTCGACCGTAGCTGATTCGTCTACAGCTCTTCTTCGGCTTGGCAAAAGGGTTTGGAGCCTTGACAGACATAGTCGCTACCATCGCGATGTGCAAACTTCTCTCAGAAGCTAATACGGGAATACGCCAGTTCGTACTTCTTCATGTTTTTGACAGTCCACTTACTCGGTTTGCGGCGGGTAGGACCCACGGTTTATTAAAATCATTGATCCATTTCGTCGTTCAAAGGGGCGTTCTGGTGACCCTCATCCAGACGCTCCTTCTCATCACCTTTTTCACAATCCCCTCAAACCTCACATGGTATGTCGCGTCTTTGATCGGCCTTGAAAAGTCATTCACAACAGGTTAGGCTCGCTTTTCATGTCAATGTCACGAAACTCTACGCGAATACATTTTGTAAGTCGGGACCACGGTTCACCATCTTCATCTGGACATTAATCCGTTCCCACAGTTGCTATGTGAGGAGATAGCTTGTTGCTCCGGCTATTCCTTCTTTACGGTTTGTTTGTCAGGTTGAATGCTCGAGAACACCTCAAGGCCAGACACGCAGTCACTTCAACCAGTTCGACTGCGGTATTGGGAAGCCGCTTCTCTTCGAAGCAAGCTAACGTTCAGGCACCAAAGGATGTCGAAGCGCACGCCCATGATCAGGTATGGCTCCCTTCCGTCCTTCTATTCTTCATCAATTCCCCTTCGATCGGTATACTCTGTTTGGAGATCGCTCTAATCTTCTCTGTGTCTATAGGGTCTGGACTTCTCAGACGGGAAAGCCTATGTTATGAATGCAATGCCCACTGTCACGAAGACCGTGGTCATAGCAGACTTGTGAGACGCACAGTGTCTAGGTTGTATATTTTCCCCCCTTGCGTGTATATTTGAAATTCAGTGATCTGTTCATAACCACCCCAATAGTTGGGAAGCGCAATCTACTCTTTCATGACTCCTCCAATCGGTCTCTTGTTCTGTGGCTCTACTTATTCGGGGCATCTGGCCAATTGACACTGACTGTGAGCTCAACATGGTGAGTGCTTGATTCTTGTAAGGTCGCTAGCGTTGGTCCCTGTTTTGGGTGTGCCCCGCTTATGACGTAGCCTTCCCGGACTCGGCGTTGGTGAGAGATGCTTGCTTGTCTGTGCCATCTCCTAAGGACCCCAACTCTGCAGCCTCACCCCACACGCATGTCCCCTTAAACCCACGCGCTGAGAAAGGGCGCTACCAGCTGTATTTCTCCTGCTGCGCCCCAAGCAGTGACCACCTGTCTTCTTTCTTCAATGCTGACAGCTGTTCAAGCGAAAGCAAGATTGTGATCCACTGAAAGGACCGGTGTCACCCACCAGACTATAATCCCCCAAGGACATGGAGGGCCAAGCGGGCGTTTACTTGAATGACATCCCCAAGCACGAGTTGATACCAATCTCCACGGCCGTGAACCACCCAGTTTAAGGTAGTCAACACGTCGATTGTCTCAAAATTGACCTGCAATTTCGCGATCGAATTCAACAATGTAACGTCAAATCCAATCACACCTGTTCCCTGTAATGCCATACAGCTTATCACAGGACCCCTAATGGTACCTAACAATACGAAGCGGAAGCAATTTCCTTATCTGGTTGTTCTCCGATTCCTCGTGTCAAGTATCCTGTTCTCATGACCACAGCAACCTGCTTCTACACGGGCTTTCAGTGGCTCAGGGATGTATCTTCCCATGCATTCGTGCGGTCTGATAGACTTGGGGGGACTGCTTGGATTCAAGGGTTCGTGAGCTTCAATCTCCTGCTCCCGAGTCTGGCGCGCAACACCGCACGATGAAGGTCACGGAACTGCCCCCCGAATTACTGCCTACCATCTTCTCTCACTGTTCCCGGTCTACACTAGCCGGAGTGCTCAGGGTAAACCACTACTTCCACGATGCAGCCATTCGGGTGTTATATTCCACGATTCCCCGCCTATCAGTCAGCACTTCTACAAAGTGCTTTACGTCGCTATGTTTCAATGATGAAGCGTGCAAGTTCGTTCGTACGCTTACGGTCCAGTGGAATGGCGTGTTTTTGAAGGACGAAATACCCGGACACGGAACGTTGAGGAACGTTGCTCGCTTTGGCGTCAAGCGAGCAGTCCTCAGCCGCAAACTCTTACAAAGTCGACTGTTCCTTCTCCGCACGCTGCTCAAGCGAACCACGAACCTCGTAAGCCTCACTCTCATTGTGAGCTCACGAGACAGCCAGTCAGACACATACGCATCGGCTATCCTCTCGGCAAAGGCACCGACCTCGCTGTTGTACTTTAAGACGTCATTCTTCGTGACTGTGGGCGTCGCCGCGTTTACAGAGCGACAACGAGACTTGAAGGAATTTCATCTGGACTCTGGGGCTGCTTTTATTGAGGATGTCGTCGTTCACCCCGATGCATGCCCGAAATTGGAGAGGTTTAGTTTGAGCTGGAGAAACCAGAGGCAGTCGGTGGAGGCGTTTATCCGCGGTCGTCCGTTGGAACATTTTGCTGTCATACTCTCTCAGCGAAATGCACTGGACGTCATTGCGACGCTGGGCAAAGCTGTTCCAGCACTTCCGTCTGTGGTATTTACTCTTCGGGATCCATTAGAAGAGGACTTCCTTGAACGTGCCACTACTCATCTTCCCGAACTGTTGCAAATCAAGCTCTCTTTGCCCACACTTCCATCCAAGGTGATCTTCACTCCGCTGCTACTATCTTTGATCGCTTTCGCTAAATTGTGCACATAGGGAGTCATGGACAGCATGGCGGGATTTACCTCTCGTTCACACACCTTGCATTCGCTTTACTTGGTCATCCGTGGGATGCAGCCACAGTATGCCTTGGGGAGGAACCCTCACTTGAGCAACATTGTTGTCCGATGGGTGTCGTCATGTCCCACACTCGAAGTTATACACTTCCCTGACATCCAGGGGAAGTTGACGAAGAAATCAGCAAGCTACGACTTTCTCCAAAGCGAGTCTAATGGCTGCTGTGCGGGGACGTGCCTCACTGTCCATGGACGTGGAAAACGTACGATGGCCGTGGTCTCGCTCTCTCGTGGGCCGTGCACGTACAGGCCTATTATACCGGAAGATCAACAGGATCTTCCCGGGAGTAAAACCCGACTACTAGCCTATCTGTCTACCAAAGCTTCCACGACTTGAGTACATACAGAATACTACGCACGGGGGAAAGACAAAAGCAAGTTCATGTTCGAAGATGAATCAGAATGTAGATAAGTATTGACCCAACAAGAAGGTTCAGTCACCAGAGTCCCTCGCAGAGTCGCTCCCATTTGCCCAGGCCCCGTTCACTTATATAGTCTCTTTCCCTGAGGTGTTGGGGCCAGTCGCTGTAATACTTATATTACTTATATGAATAAGTGACTGCTAAGCTTTGGGGAAAAGGAAACTGGGACTGGGTAAACCTTTTCGCTGAAAGCGGCCCTTGAGAGGAGTGAACAAAGAAGAGCACTTCCCCGTTGTGAGGTTTCCGCTCTGTTTAGACTTGAAGTCCCCCTCTTTCCCCTCTTTCCCCCTCTTTCCCCCTCCTCATCTATCTTCGCGCTTTACATACATGTTATTCAACTCATCCTTTCGTTATTCTCTCCTACCAAACTTGCGAATTAATACCCCCCTCCTAAGCTCCTGATAAATCCACTCTATGCTATTCGCAAGTCATTCTCGAGTCTCGACACGAATCTCATTTCACACCTTCTCCATATTTCTGTCTACGTTCGTACTCCCACCCACTTTCGGTGGTCCAAGCTACTACCTCCATACAAACTTCTTTAGTATAGATACTAGCTGATTTCTCTACAAACCACAGCAATCTACGAGACCAATTCCCCCTACATTCCATTTTTCGAGGCCTCATTTCTAACCTTTTCATCGCTGTTTCGCTCGACTCTCACCTACCTGCCTGCTCGCCTTTGAAGCTAACTACGATTACGACTGACCGACTGATACGGGCTTTACTTATCATCCGAGATTGATTGGCCATCGACACGAGTTTGACTCTCTGATATTGATGACCGACCGACATCGACACGTCACGCGAGTTCGATTGCTCTCGTCTTGACTCCATCGCCTCTCGCTTCGCTTCGCGGGGCATGCACCCACACACATTCACCACTACCATCACCACCCTCTCAGAAATCTAAAGATGAATCAGCCTGGTCAATTAAAGGCGACCAACTTCACATTGCAAATGCCATGAACGCGTCTTGTCTCCTTTTCCTATCCAGGGGGACCCTTTCAATCATTCCGGGCCTCCTTCCGCAGCTGCTTCGTTTTGGGGTCCTTTCCGACATGCTAACTTGTATCGGTATCAGTGTTGGACAGCTCCGAAAGGGGGATTGTGCGGTAAGCGTGTAACCTGCTTTCGTCGAAATGAGTCTGCATGCTTGCGCAGTTCTTATCTCCACAGCTTGTTAAAGTTGCAGACTTGTGCTTTGTCTGATGACTTTGTGATGACTCGGTCTGAACGCAACCAAAAGAGGTCGCAATGGCAGTTGTGTTGTGCCGTAAGCTCCGTCGCCGCGTTTTGGGGTGGCAGGGGTCCTTATTCCCCGAAATGGTTGATAAGGCGCGAGTTGCGGATACGAACTCTCTTGACTCCGTTCCACCACCATCCCCAACCCCAACCAACGCCCATTCATAATCCCTGTTCGTTCCTTTCTCCCTTTCGCATTGACTGAAGCGTCCAACTACTGTCTACTTTAATGCGTCCTTTATTCGCAACCTCTCTCCTCATTGCCAGCCTCGCCGGCGGCGTGTTCGGTCACGCGCCTGTCAACGGTGGCGAAGTTCGTCGGCGGAAGTCGCTTGGTTTCGGACCAGAGCACCCACACGCGAAGTTCCATGCCAGCCCATACCAGATTCAGACGAATGGTTTCCTACCGGCGTCAATTGACGCTGACCCATTCAAGGTTGCCACCGCCTTCCTTGACGACTTGCTCTCAACCCAACTCTCTCCCAACAACCGGTATCGAATTCGTAAGGACTCGTATACGGACTCTGCAACTGGCGTCACGCATGTATATGTGCGACAACTGGTCAACGGACTTGAGGTTGCTGATGGTGACATCAACATCAACGTTAAGGACGGTATGGTCCTCTCTTACGGTAACTCCGTGAGTTGTGCTCCAATCGCTTCCAGTCCTTCGAGCTTAACATTTCACTACAGTTCTATACGGGATCTACGGATGCTCTAACGGATTCCCTGTTGGACGACGACCTTCGACACCCTCATCGCGAGCATTGTGACAGCCTCAGTAGCGAACTAGAGCGTCGTCTGGCTTCAAGGCAACAGCTTGGCGGTAGTCAGGTCCCTATGTCGGTTCCTTTGTCAGAGGATGACGGTCTACTGTCTCACCTCTTTGACTCCAACTGCGCACATGTCGACCTTCCCTACGAATTGGCCGCCAATGGATTCTCCACCTCCGAAGCCATTGATGATCCCAGAGCCGCTCTGCTCCAGTTCATGGTGGCTGCTACTCCCAAAGACGAGGTCGTCGCCGACATCTTGGGTCGCTTTGATCACCACTTCGGTAACATGGCGATTGCGCCAGTCACTCATTTCACCGACCCCGACTCTCCTCCATCGTTCGAGATCAGCTCTGTTCCAGACACTGTCAATCCAGTGAAGGCCCGCCTTGCTTACGTTCAAGTTCCCAACAAGGCAGGCGATGCGACTCAGCTCAACCTTGTATGGAAGTTCGAAGTTGAGATGAGTGACAACTGGTATGAGGCCGCCGTCTCTGCTGCCGCCCCTCACCGTATCGTCTCCGTTGTTGACTGGGCATCTGACTCTCCTGTTCCTAAGCCCAAGCCATCCGATGGCCCTGCCAAATACAATGTTTTCAAATGGGGGATCAACGATCCATCGGAGGGAAAGCGTTCGATTGAGACGGAGAACATCGATTCCATCGCTAGTCCATGGGGTTGGCATGCTCTCCCTTTCAAGAATGATCCTTCGATGAAGGGTGTGCGCCCCAGCCGACCTGATTCCATTCGCAACTCGACCGATACTTGGGGTAACAATGTAAATTTCCAAGTAGTGTGGAATTGATCTTTTCGACTGACTATTCGTCCTTCAGGTGTTTGCCCATGAGAACTGGGAGGGTCTCAACTCTTGGATTTCCAACTATCGTCCCGACGGTGGTGCTGACAAGGTCTTCGACTTTGAATACGATCCTCAGCCTACGAACCGCACTGAAGCTCTTGGTGAAGCCAAGAAGTTCATTGATGTTGCGGTTACCCAGTTGTTCTTCACTTCCAACATGGTCCATGATCTTTACTATCGTTACGGTTTCGATGAAGTTTCCGGGAACTTCCAGCAACACAACTTTGGACGTGGTGGCGCCGAGAACGATGCCGTCATCGCCAACGCTCAAGATGGATCCGGATACAACAACGCTAACTTCATGACCCCGCCCGATGGTCAGAATGGTCGTTGCCGCATGTACTTGTGGAACACGGCCAACCCCTATCGCGACGGTGATCTCGAGGCTGGTATCGTCATCCACGAATTGAGTCACGGTCTGAGCACTCGTTTGACTGGTGGTCCAGCCAACTCGGGATGTCTCGGCTGGGGTGAGAGCGGTGGTATGGGTGAAGGCTGGGGAGGTTCGTGTCATCCATCTTGTTTTATGCAACCGTTGTTGATCTAGTGTGCAGATTTCCTCGCAACCACGATTCGTAGCAACAAGAACTATTCCGATTACCCCATGGGTGCTTGGGCTGCTAACCGTGACCAGGGCATCCGCAACTACCCTTACTCCCTTGTAAGCACTCCGTTACTTTGTTCGTCTTCCCAAGATTCAAATCATATTAGAACGAGACTGTCAATCCTTCGACTTACAAGACTCTGGACAAGCCAGGATACTGGGGTGTCCACGCCATCGGCGAAGTCTGGGCCGAAATTCTCTGGGCTGTATCTAACGGGCTCATTGACAAGTACGGCTTCTCTGACACGCTCTTCCCTCCTACCCCCTCCGAGGATGGGACTGTCCCCGCTGGCGATTTCTACCGCCCATACGAATACGAGGCGTCGGGCAAGAAGAAGGCTTCGATCCCCAAGCACGGTAACACTCTCGCCGTTCAACTTGTCCTTAACGGCATGAAGCTCCAGCCTTGTCGCCCATCGTTCTTCGAGGCTCGTGACGCCATCATCCAGGCCGACAATGTCTTGACTGGCGGCGAGAACTTCTGTTTACTCTGGCAAGGATTCTCTGCTCGTGGTTTGGGCCCTGACTCTCGTGTTGAAGGACGTACTCCATGGGGTGGAGGAATCCGCACTGATGTATGTTATTTTCCTCGAATCCCCCTTCGCCACCCAGCGCTTACAATGTTTTACAGGACTACGCCCTCCCTCTTGTTTGCCAGTCATAATTTGGATACTCGCATGTCATAGACCTACTTCACATATTCGTATACTTCTACATGTCTCCTTTATTTGTGTTGGGTTTGGATCCCTCTTGTACGAATAGTTCACGACCTTTCGACCATACTTTTGGCATTGAAAAGATTCAATGTGTGACTCGACCAACCTAAGTCACGCAAGGCAGGTGCGCGTGTGTAATCTGGAACGAGTCTGGCCATTCTGGTGTAGTTTGGGTGAAGGAGAAATCATGTAGCGTCCAGATGCAGAACATGGTCCCCTTGTCTTTGACGACGCAAACGACGATCGAGTTTATCACGCGGACCTCAAATTTGCAATGAAAGTGCGCCCACGGCGGAAGCCAGAAGCCCCTGCTCCACGGTTACTTCCTTCGTAGTTCAATGGGCCGGAGCCTGGCGGGCCTCCCATCTCCCTCGAACTTTTGAGTACCCGGTGTGCGTTACCAGTGCCTCCGACGCGTAAATGAGACAGTTCTGCGTCGGATAATTATGTAAAACCAAGTAATGTCGCCAGGCTTTCAGGAAGTGGGCCACTCTGAGTCGCTCAAGATTGCTGATCGTTGCATGTCACGCAAACACAATGAAAACACATTAAAGCAACAGCTGATATAGTTCAACAGTAAGGACAGGAATCGTCTACACCTAAAGTGATGACATCGGTACACGAACGGTGACGGGTATACACTCGAAAGCGGGCAATCAAAGGACTACTCTAGAGGATATCAATGGGGGTGCATCCGATGTTGATGAGGCCATCTAAAAGGTCGAGTTAATCAGTCTCAAACGTATCACAAATGCGCGACATCACGTACGGAATTCGTTGTTCTGGCAACAGACGGTCTGAGCGCCGCTAAATACGTGATATGGGTTAGGTTCGCAAACGACTGGAAGAAAGATTTAGAAAACTAACCAGCCACCGCCGAGGATGGGGGAGCAATCAAGGGCGATGTAGCCCTTGATATCGGCGAAGATTTCAGCGATACCATAGAGACCCTTGTACTGGGTGACATCGATGTCTTTGACATCCTTGATGGAGGAGCAGCACTTCTTAACACCGGAGCTGCACTGTTGGTTTGGTGCTCCGGAATGGCCTGGCGCGGCGTTGGCGGCGGCGGCAAGGATAGCAAAGAGGGCGAAGGTAGATTTGGAGAACATTTTTNATGTTTGAGTGGGTTGGTTGTTGGAGGCGAGGGTGAAGGCCAAGTTGAAAGAGGGGTTTTCGAGTGAAGGTAGTCGAACGAATGTCTGTTGTCGAACTGAGGAATGTAGAGACTGACTGTAAGGCCTTTTATACGCGTCCTTGGCCGACTCCCTATGTCAGAAAGAGACACAAAGTGAGCACCAAAATGGTTCCATCCCGAGAGTGGTTTAGGTCGCAGAAACGGCGTTTACGAAGAAATTGAATGAACAAGCATTATGAAATATGCTGATGCTGAAGAGTTACGAGACCGACGTGACATGGTATGGGAGGTTTGATCCAGAGAACGTAACTTTTGATTGCAACTTCGACGTAGAATCCGCTAAAATATGTTTGATAGGGAGTCTGTAAGCCGAGACATGTAGCAGTCAAGCAAAGAAACTGTTATTCGGTGATCTTGAGGCGCAACATCGACGCTAGAGGAAATCCTCCGTATCGGCGAGACGCCGTAAGCACTCTCGACACCTATCAAGGTTGGTTATTAGAGCATACCTAGTCTAAGCTTTTACGTAGCGACCGCTCTGATGCCACCAAAGATGTTCTTCAGCTTCTCCTTCGTTGCCCCACGTACGACTTTCCTTCCAAATAGGCGAGCCTTCTTCGCTTCGAATGTCATCTATCCACAGATTTGTTGGACGATCTAATTTGCAGCCATCGAACGCAAGCGACCAGAGGGGTGTCCAAAAGCTTTGCCACCAAGCAACATCTTCTCTGTGGCTTCGAACGTGTTCGTGATACACCAGGGTCCCGCCCGATCGAAGGACCTCTTTGGCAAGAGATTGGATGGTGGCCTCGGGGCTGGGAACGCTGCATAACGTGAGTACTGACACGATCGTATCAACTTGTCCAACAGAAGATAGAATTGTATCCGTATCCTCCGCACCCGAGGAAAGAATGACAAGGGTGTCATCGGCCTCAGAAAATCCTGCTGCTTGCGCCGTAGCGCGGATATTTAGATGCATCAAAACATTGGGTTCTAACGCCACGTATTTGGTAACTTTTTGATGGTCAAGATATTTGGACGTGTGTCCATGACCTAGAAGCCGTGTCAATCATGGAGAAGCCTGATAGAATTGTTTTCTAAGAGGACTATACCTGCGCCCAGATCCAGAACCACACCGTGTGCATCTGCTGTGATCAAGTTGGTTTTCATCTCACTTGTATTTTCGTCGATTCCAGGCCCGAAAAGCTGCCACACGCGCGACATGAAGATTCGAGAAACCGTTGTTGGTTTGAGCAGCAAGGAAGGCGACAGCGCAACCTCTTTCAGCGTCGTTGGCAGCGCTATACGAATTGCGGTCCAAAGGTCGGCGAATAGGGCAAAAGCGGCGCTGAACTTCATGGTGGTAACAGGTCAACCGGGACCACAATGGGACCTTGTTCGCTGATCATTATGGGAAGCATGGTCGATAGTAACCGGTGGGCGTCTATTGACAAAGGGGCGCTTGATGAAAGCCTAGATGATGTCACTGTCGCTCGTGAAGCTTGTTGGAAGCTTGCCAACAGCTTTTTGAAAGCTTTGCCCGACCCCGACCAATGCCCAACGCAACTTGAACCACCGCGAGATGCAACACCCAGAGAAAGAAATTGACCACGTAGTCTCCACCTTGACCACCACGTCCTCAGCGAAGGTGCAACAGGACGCGGTAGTCAGATACTTCACCCACGACGCCGGGTTCCGTCACCCTCTCTGTGCAGTAGCGCCTGCGCCAGGCTCTCGGACGAAGTTACTCGGTATCTACCAGTGAGTCGTATTACGGTTACTTCAAGGAATATTGATGACAGACGGCCTTGACATTAGATGGTACCGCTTCTTCTCACCCACTATTGAACTCGAGGTCCAATCTATCAGTGAGTGCAAGCGAATAACCAAAGTGCCCCCCAAATCGACCTTCGAACTGATCTTCTTCCTGCTCAGTTTACGACAAAGATGCTGGAGTTTTGATTCTCGAAATTGAGCAAGTCTTTCACATATGGTACTCTCCATTCAAGCCTGCGCCTGCAAAGTGAGCGAACGACCCCTACACGCCACCCTGACTGCTGCTGAACTCCAGTGACCAGACTTACGACTCGAGTCAAATTGAGGGAAGAGAACGGACTGCACTACATTTACATGCAGGAGGACTTCTATCACCCAGAGGTACGTATACGCTCTGAAACGTCCGTGTAACGATGTTGACGATGATCACGTTTTGGTAGGACTTGATGAGTCTCCTCGTACCGCCGTTGGTCCCGATCATCCACATGTTTCTGCTTCTGGCAGGAGCATCATGCGGGTTGTTCGCCGGTATAGCTCGGTGGTTTGGTATATGGGATCCAGCCCAGGCGGAGCCCGTTGGGACAGACGGCGCAGAGAGCGAGACAGCGTTGAAGTGGGACTAAGAGTCCTGGTGTGCTTGTCATTTCGATACTCATTGCGTTATTTTTTGAACCCAAAAAAGGACTTCATGCCAATTAGTCTAATAAATACAGTTCAGCGTCGGCATTGAAAGCAAAGTATCACAAATGAACCATCGAAAATATACTGAGATTACTATGACTCCTCCCCATCGTCTCCAGAAGTTGTTCGCAAGCGTTCGTAGTACTCCCTGTTGTCATCTACGACATACGCACGGGCGTCCTTCCTCCCTTGCTCCACATTCACGCACAGCAGGATTGGGACCGCCAACCAAATCATGGCGACCAAGAAGAAGAAAGCATAACGAATGTTGCCTGTCGCATCCGAAATGAGACCAACAATGAGGGGACCAAGGAAGGAACTAGACTGTTGCAAGGCGTGAGTACGCCATATAGAGAGGGAAAGTATGACAAACTTTGTCGGTGATGGAGAAGAGGCCATACCACCTCGCCTCCTCCCCTGGGGGTAACATTTCCGCATACACCGCACGTGCATATCCTTGGAACGCGCCATATACAAAACCTAATGAAGATGAGCCGGCCACCCATCATGCATCAAGGGTGAGAGTGACGCTTTTACTCACCAAAGTACACCGCAAGCCCAAACATTTCTCCCTGAGTCGTCAACCCACCGAACCTCACACTCCCCTCCCCACTGAACATACTCAAGAATCCCAAACAACCGTATGCAGGGATCGCCGAAACCATCATAACCAACAAAACGATCACTTTCATGCTCTTCCAACCCATTCTCCTCTGTACTGCTGGCCAGACCAAGGATCCTGCGATTCCACACGCAGGGGTCAGCGCGCCCACGACGATGAGAGCGTTGGGCTGCATATGTAATGCCGTCTTCCCAAAGAGGATAGCGGTCGAAGTGATCGTCGTGAAGGAATCCGAAAGGAGGAACCAAGCAAGGAGATATATGAACGTATTCTTCAGGCGCATGATTTCATGGGGACGAAGCATGACGAAGAGTCGCTTCCATGCTGCGATGATTTCCCTTCGAGTATCCCATCTCTCTTGCAAAGAGCGAGAAGAGTTAATCGACTCGGTGTCTGAGCGAAGATTGGCCGGAGTAGCCGCACGGTGGGGCAACCATAGAGCCGCTGGGATAGAGAAGAAAGCCCACCAGATCCCACTCAGTCCAATGGCGAGACGAAGCGAAAACGTCGAGCCATGCAGCACGGTTACGGGGAATAGAGAGATTATGAGCAGGGCTATG
Source organism: Pleurotus djamor (assembly GCA_029747585.1). Lineage (NCBI taxonomy): Eukaryota > Fungi > Basidiomycota > Agaricomycetes > Agaricales > Pleurotaceae > Pleurotus > Pleurotus djamor. Next base: position 103,405 of record JAPEVF010000065.1, read on the forward strand.
CCAGCGGCGTATCCAAGTGCTATTCCAAGAGAGGATATCCGCGAAGTCGCCAGAGAAAGCTCTTCGTCGTATGTGCGATCAGGCTTAGTGTGTGAGGAACCTTCTGGTAGGAGTAATTCTGACGCTACATTGTCCGCGTCATCGAGTTTGGCTAGAACCAAGGGGTCTTGCTTTGCAAGGGATGGAAGATAGGCGTTCATGGCGACAACGGACGCGCCGAAGCCCACGTTTGCCAACATGGCTAATGGGGCGGAGAGTAGCCATACGAACGACGTTGAAGGAAGTAGCAAGAAACTTGTTGCAGACACCGCTCCAATGAGGGCGAACCCGAGGAGGAGTTTCTTGCGATGAGGAGCTAGAACACAGCCATTGAGTTGAGCTAGGTGGCTTCGGAGAGAAAGAAGACTGACGATGGTCTGCAATGCCTCCCATGGAAATGACAGTGAGGGCTTGGAGAGCAACAGATATGGAGTTGACATAAAGACTAGAGTATGGTAAAGCAGCTGAGAATCAAGCAAACAGGCATCCAAATTGAACACACCTAAAGCTCGCACTGTCAATCCATAACCATCCTATCTGCACGACACAACGCGTTGCCTCCGTGCATCGTTCTGCCTTGTCCGGTCGTTGGTACCCATTGTCCCGTGCAAATTGCTCAAGACATATTGGGAGAAACAATGTCAATGAAACTATGACGAAGACTTCGCTGTGTAGTGTACATAGGTTGTAAGTACTTCCAGAATCAGACTTAGGCTAGGTGGCTTACCTTGCGAACGCGTAACTGAGCCAGCCATATAGTTGTTTCTTGTAGCTGCGGCCTTCGACAGTCATCGTGCTGTGGTGATGAGATTGTATCCTCGGCGCAGCATTGGGGAACCCCAAGTGTTGATGAAGTTTGGATGAAGTTGGAACACAAGGGACGGGCGCCAACGGGCGCCAACCCGTTCAATCACTCGTCATCCCCACACCTATTCATCGACTTTCAGCAACAACTGTTTTCGCGACGACACTTGACTGCTGCCGAGCACACCCAAGTAATCAGGGGAGCGTAACTAGACATATGAAGAGATGCGGGGAAACTTCGCTCAAATCCGACAAGTTCTGATACTTCCATGAAGAACCGCCCTTCAACTTGGGACACCTTGAGATTGAAGAAGGGGGGTTCACGCTCCGAGATGAGATGAGAGGAGAGGTCTGGGAGGATGAGGTTGAAATTAGTCGACGGAACAAAGAGACTGGAGTGACAAGTCGTCAGGCCCTCAGGGACTGGTGACCTCCTCCGCTCTCTGTCACGCGACGGAACGCCAGTTTGCGCGTAACTCAACGCCAAAAAATCTGACGGGCCAAGTGCTGGTCACTTTCTCCGACTACTGATAAGCCATCAACTTGTTCACGCGGAATGGCTCGCTCTCAGCAAAGGAGGAAGCGTATCGATGACCTGCTCTCCGCTTCTTCAGCTATCCTCAGCCACGCTGAAGGACCTTTGAGCCTTGCGCCGATTCCAGAATTATCAGTGGCGGCGGGTGCTTTGCTGAAATTGATAGAGATGGTCCAGGTACGCGCAACTCCAACCTTTCATTATTTTATTATTGAAGGAACATTGACATCGTTGATCAAAGAAAACCAGGAGTAACAAAGAGGAATGCCTACAGTTGGCTGAAAGTCTTAATTCTCTCGCGATGTTCCTAGAGTCTACTTCAGCTAACATTGAAGAACAAGTGAGATCTGGACCACTTTCTAACCCTCAAATCGCGTCTGCGAGTTTGCGACGATCTCAAGAACTCCAAGATCGTGTCAAGCAGCTCTCTGAGTATGTGGCCCTGGGAGCTTGTGCGATGCCGGTGCTGATGTTTGTACAGGGATATCGAGAGCATCCTAGCGACGGCGCACGAGGTACTTGAGGGAAATGTAGTATCACGCTTCTTCCGAAGTACCATGGATGCGGAACTTCTTGAGTCATTAGACAAGGAGGTTCAACAAGCACAGTCACGTTTCCAGGTATGTGTACCTTTGGGTCGTGTTCACCAGAAAGTCTGACCGTGCATACTTTCACTTAGCTCAAAGGAACTGTCAGCATTGAAATGGTCGTCAATGAACTCATCGCGACTACACAGACAGCCGAACTAGACCGCCAGCTGAGTACACTTCGGACTGTCGATGCTGGGTATAGAGCGCCTGTCAATGCCCGAAAGAGTCGTTGGCTGGAAGGGACAAGGACACAGTTACTCCAAGATATCACAGAATGGTCGCAAGGTCGCGGCGTGGACGAAGTTCGCGCTAACGCGCAAGTTTTTGTCCTTACTGGAGGAGCTGGTACAGGAAAATCGACGATCGCCGTTCAAGTAGCTAAGACATTTGACGAACAGGCGGTCTTGGGTGGATCGTTCTTTTTTGAACGTGGCGTCGAAGAACTGTCGTCGACTCGACACGTCTTTCCTACCCTCGCCGCTCAGCTCGCTCGCTCACACAAGTACCTGGCGCCGTATATCGTCAAAGGAATCATGAAGCATCAAGAAAAAGGAAACACGCAGAATCTGACCTACGCTTTGGATGAACTCATCGTCGAGCCTTTGTCAGAAGTCCCCGAAGATCAACGGCCGTCGCGACCTATAGTTTTTGTCCTCGACGCCCTCGATGAATGTAGCGAACAGCAACAAGTCCCAGCCTTGCTATATGCTCTTCTCAAGCACATACGTTCCCTCCCTTTCCCCCTCCGCCTGTTCGTCACCGCTCGACCTGAATATCACATCCAAGATGCATTTGCATCAGTCGAGTGGGAATCAGAACCTCCGCCATACCAGCTAACCTCCATACCAATGAACATTGTCCGTGACGATATCAAACGATTCATCGAAGTTCGATCCACGGAGATTGGCTTAGCACAGAAGCTGGAGGTAGCTCAGGACAATGCTATCGAGAGGCTGACCGATGCCGCTGGTGGTCTCTTCATCTTTGCATCCACTGCTCTGGAATTTCTCGCTCGATACCAGCGCGACCTAGGTAAAACCCTCAAATTGGTACTCGATCATCCTTNGAACGTTGATACACTCGATGCGCTCTACGACGTCGTCCTTCGTAACGCCTTCTCCGAGAACGACTTCCGTCATCCTGACATTGGACCTGCAATTCCCTTGGTTCTAGGCGTACTTGCAGTTGTCCAAGATCAACTAGCTCCGCAGCATCTCGGTGCGCTTTTACAGATGGATCACGCGACCCTCGGCGAGGTTTTGGATCGACTCCAATCAGTCTTGACGTTTTCTGAGGACCACCCGATTCGTTTACTTCACGCTAGTTTCCCCCAGTATCTCGTGGACCCCGAGCGATGCAAACTTCCCAAGATAAGCAACAATCCATCATTTCGAGGTCACGAATACCTAGCCAGGCAATGCCTGAAGGTCTTGCTCAAAGGCGAAAACCTTAGGAGGAATATATGCAATCTTCCAGATCCGCTCGTTTTCAGGAACGACATGCCGGACCTGAACGAGTGTTTGACGCGATCGATTCACCCTCACGTTCAGTACTCTTGCCTCTATTGGGATACCCATCTGTGCAGCTCGACCCCATCGCCTGAGTCGACACGCCTATTGGAGGAATTTGCAGAGACGAAGTTACTATGTTGGATGGAAGCGCTTGGGATGCTCGGGCGGATCGATGCAGCCGCGTCCATGCTCACTCGTACCTTGCGTTGGCACAAGGTGACTTGGCTGGCCTTTCCACTCATCCTCGCAGTAAACGACTCACACTTTGTGTTGCCAGGTTGACGACCGGACGCGAATACTCCTGAATGACGGTTATCGATTTGTCCTAACCTTCATGGACGCCATCAAGACGTGCCCCTTCCAGATCTACGCATCTGGTCTTCCATTTTCTCCGACAAAATCTCTCCTTCGGGAGGTATACGCCCATCAATTCACTGATTTTTCTGCTGTCGATGTTCTCGCTGGTCTAGATGAGACTTGGGGAGCATGTTTGCGAGCAATGGAAGGGCATAGGGACAGCATAGAGAGTGTTGCATTCTCGAACAACGGCCGATGGATTGCTTCCGCTGGCAATGACTTTGATGTCAGAGTCTGGGATGTAGCAGGAGGAATCCTTCTCCGGACACTTTCTGGTCATACAGATTGTATTTCCGCAGCCCTTTTCTCGTCAGACGACAGTGTTATCTCCTCAGGATCCTATGACAAGACAATCAGAATTTGGAATACTGCTTCAGGAGCGCCTCTGAAAACCATCCACTTGGATGGACTTGTTCAACGTATTTTGCTGCCTTTTAGTCCCGATAACACCCAGAGGATTGTGGTTCTGCTCTCCCCTGACAAGATACCATCCAGTCTTAGCTACATCCAAATCCTTGATGAGGATGGCCACGTCCTAGAAACCCCTCCTCAAAGAACGAGACTCCCTGGAAGTGTTGATTGGTCAATGGATAACAAATTTCTGGCCGTTGCTCCAGCAGCCAACATTATTCTCTATGACTCGGCTACATATTCTGTTCTTGGAGAATTGGTGGGACATCAAGAAGATGTCATCAGTATCAAGATTACACCTCGATCCAGTCACCTTGCCTCTGGGTCTATCGATTGCACCGTACGTGTCTGGGATGTCGAAGCTCGGAGATGTATCCATGTATTTGTGGGTCATACCGAATCTATTCACTGCATCGCGGTTAGCCCAGTAAACGGTCTCATCGCATCCTCTTCATGGGACCACTCGTTGCGCCTTTGGTCGTTACCGGAGAAGACCTGCATTGCCACGCACACAGCAACTAGCAATTGTATTATGAGCTTGTCATTCTCACCAGACGGCGACTACCTCGTATCAGGAGATCTGAATCCCATACTCCAATTGTGGGACGTCTATGAACAACCGAAAGCGATCTCGCTCGCACAAGATGTGGCAGATTGGGTGATCTCGCCTGATGGTCGATTCATGGCGACTGAGGATATGGCGGGAGTGGCGGAAGTCTGGTCTACCAAAGATGACCGCCTCGTGGCTTGGGTTAAGGCTGACGAACGTGATGAAAGGCCAGCGTTCCTACATGCCCTCATGACGAGCAGAGATGGCCCATGGGTCGCTCTGTTATTCTCATCTTTGACAATCAATCTGATTAACTCTGTTACAGAGGAGACGTCTTCCTTACTGCTGTCATTCGAGAACGGGAGTGTTGCGACCGACTTTACGGGGCGGGGAGGTCTTTCTTCGGACGGAAAAATCATCTACCTCCAAGGCCTTGAAATTGATGGTGAAGATGGAGTTAGGAGATGGTATATCCTTGACTGGGACCTTGAGAAGATAGCGATTGTGGACGAGAAAGATGTGCCATCGGAGTATCTCCGACCTCCTCAGCAACGCTTCGCGCAATATGATGGGTGGCTGGTGGATCGCTGGCAAAAGAGACACCTATGTTGGTTGCCGCCTGTGGTCCGAGGCAAACGTGAGGACAGCTGGTGTTGTTTGTATGAAGACCCTTTTGCCGCGAAATACTTCTCCATCAGCGCTGCGAGGAAGATCACAGTTCTAGACTTGAAATATCACTCCGGGGGACAGGAATCTGACGATTGGCGATTGGTTTATAATTTCTTACAAGAGATGCTTGAACAGTGAACACGCTTAATATTACTTACGCGGCAATCCATCTACCGTGCATCTTTTGCTCAGGGACGCACATCTTCAGAAGCTGGTTCTTGCGCTCCATACATAGTCAAAGCTCAAGCGTCATATAACCACAACCAACGGCCATCCCAACGACCTGAGAATCCAGGGAACCCCTCGATCTAGCCCACGTGATGAGGATGCGGCTGGGATATGCCACCCCTTAAAGCTCCTGAAAGCATAATACCTAAGTTTTCTCCATGATGTCGCTCTCTACGCCTCTCAAATGGTCCTCAGAATGTTTATTAAATGCTCTGATATTTTATCGAGCTGAAAAGGACGCAAACAACGCGTAGTTGATGCTGTAGCGGTGGTGGACACTTCTGGGCGCTAATCATTGTTTGAGAGTAAGCGCCCAGTCACCAATCCATTTATAACTTCAAACTTGCAGCAAAAACGGTTTTCGCGTTTCGCTTTCACCTGACCGCGCCGAGCGTGCTCAAGAGGGTATCACTCGACACGTGAAGAGATCGAATATGCGGGGAAACCCTGCTCAATCCCGACAAAGTCCCGATGGTGTCGAGGTATAAAAAACCCGCCTTGGGCTACTGGCTGGCTATCTCCCTCTCACTTCACCAACCCACAATCCAAGAATAAGTAAGTGATGTCGACGAATCGTTTGCGATGGCATCCTGACGAATTTGTGGCATTCCACCCCGTTTTAGTCCCACCATGCCACCTCTCATTACGAACATCTATACCGCCGATCCTTCGGCGCACGTATTCGAAGGAAAGATATTCGTCTACCCATCTCATGATCGCGAAACCGATATCCAATTCAACGATAACGGTGATCAATATGACATGGCCGACTACCATGTCTTCAGCACCGAATCTATCGACCCACCCGCCCCCGTCGTTGATCACGGCGTCGCCCTCGCAGTGGAGGATATTCCTTGGGTGTCCAAGCAGCTTTGGGCTCCGGACGCCGCTTTCAAGGATGGGAAATACTTCCTCTACTTCCCGGCTCGCGATAAGGAGGGTATCTTTCGGATCGGTGTTGCCGTGAGCGACAAACCCGAGGGTCCGTTCAAACCTGATCCGGAACCCATCACCGGAAGCTACACTATCGACCCCGCGAGTTTCGTAGATGATGACGGACAGGGATACCTGTATTTCGGTGGCTTGTGGGGAGGTCAGCTGCAGTGCTACCAGAAAGGAAACAACATTTTCGATGCGAGCTGGCAGGGTCCCAAAGAACCTTCGGGAGAGGGTGTTTACGCTCTTGGGCCCCGCGTTGCAAAGTTGACGGACGACATGCATCAGTTTGCAGGTGAAGTCCAGGAAATCGTCATCCTCGCGCCTGAGACTGGGGAGAAGATACTAGCCGATGACCACGATCGGCGTTTCTTCGAGGCTGCGTGGATGCACAAGAAGGATGGCCTCTACTACTTTTCGTATTCGACGGGAGATACGCATTACCTCTGCTATGCCACCGGAACAAGTCCTTTGGGACCGTTCACCTACGCCGGTCGCATCCTGGAGCCGGTACTTGGGTGGACGACACATCACTCGATCGTCGAGTTCAAAGGAAGGTGGTACCTGTTCCATCACGACTGCGAGCTAAGTGGCGGGGTTGATCACTTGCGCTCGGTCAAAGTCACAGAGCTCTTCTATGACAAAGAGGGGAAGCTCACCACCACGAAGCCAGAGTGATTCTAGGAATTGAAGGATAACTCCAAGTAAACTGTATAATTATTGAACTAAGTATGTTTGTGTATCGTGTATGTATGACTCCGGAATTCAAGTCTACTCTGGACGACGTTACTCATCGTGAATCTTGAAGGGACGCAACACCAGTCAGCCGTTAAGAGTAAATACAGTATATTCCCGTGTAATAAATAGATAGATGATGGTAATGGCTCAAAGCGTGAGTCTATGGCTAGAAAGTTCCTGATATGCAAAAACCATATATATGTAGCTAAACCTCCGGGTAATGTACGAAAGGGAGGCACCACATTCCAACCATCTCGCTCGATGAGGCTTCCTAATCACCGCGTAACGGCGAACCAGGAATCACGAACCCAGCTCCAGGACGAGGACTCCACCCTTCTTCTGTTCGCTCATCACCTCTGATGAGGCTGGCAATGCTGGCGGTATGGCGATGTCCTCTTGGCGCTCCTTTGCCCTTATTTCCAGCGCCAACACCGGGCGTACTTCGAACAAATGGTGCAGAGGAGGGGACTTCATGATCAGGTTTAGGTGATCGATATGTAATATCAACCTCTTCCTCATCCGACTCATGGTCACTCTCCTCTGCCAAATCAAAATCCGCAGCGTCTGCCAACCCGCGGTTATTCCTTGGTACCTCAAGGTCGTAGACCTCATATTTGTTGCGCTTGGTACGAGATGTTAAGCCAGCGGGTCCCGCCGTTGCTCCAGCAGAGCCCTTCAGTTCATCTGGCATGAAGAAGTAGAAGAAGGCGGTGGAAAGGCAAGCTCCGCCGACAACGTCAATGAGGTAGTGGTGAGTGAGGTACATCGTGGCCCAATATAGGACACCTGCGTAAGTCCAAGCATACCGGGAGTACTGCGGGAAGAAGTGGGAGATGAAGAACGCCTCCATCGTCGCGCATGCTGAGTGGAGGGATGGAAACGCGCCAAAGACGATGGGTGAGTTCGTAAACGCAGTCGTGTATCCATTGGAATGGAAGAGATGGTCGATGCGGGCAAGGCCTCCGGGGGAACCTTTCATTCCGTAGTTGGCAGGTGTGAGGCCATGGATGAGTTCATACCAAGGCGCAGCGCAAGGTAAGAGGATTTGAATCCATACGCCGAGGAGATTGAGGTAACCAAATGCTCTGCTGAAGAAGACAAGAGCTTCGTTGGTACGGAATAGCCATAGGAAAGCGCCGACGAAGAAAGGGAAGGTGAAATGGCCTACTCCGTAGGGAATCCACGCGATGATATCGAGGATAGGATGGGTGAAGCGTGTCAGAATATCTGAGATATTTGCGCCGTAAAGAACCGATTCAAGAGTCGGTAGGAGGGAAACTGAGATGTCGGGTCGCCATGAAGTTGGGATAAAACGAGAGGTGTAGAATGAGAGGAGATAGACCGCGATTGGCGTAAATGGGAATAGAAACTGGGACGTTAATGGGACCAATAGCCCGATCACCCAAACGACAGGAATCAAGAGTTTTAGTGGAAATCCTGGAACTTGCATTATCGTGAACCAAAATCCGACGAGGGCGAGATGAAAAACGTGAATCGAGTCGGACCAAGTGAATTGGTGATTCCGAAGCTTTTGAAGCGTGTCATTCGGGTTCAAAGACTTGTCGAGACGCGCTACGGCTGCCTGCAACGCCTGCACCAGCGTCCGTCCTGCTCGTCTTGGGGAACACCCAGCCATGACCGACTGTGGATGAGACTGGAATATCCATGATAGAGTCCACGTATGTGAGTAAGATGCACGAGCACAAAGAAAGAATTTGTGCGCACTCAAAGGTTTTGTTGGTCGTCGCGAAGAGAGAACGGCGTCGAGGATGAGTGGAACGAGTTCAGGAAACTTTGCAGCGCAGTTCTTCACGCCGTAAACAACGCCAACTCAATGACTCAGCACTTTTGACACAGCAGCCCCTGAGCGCCCCTCTTCGAGCTCTTCTCCATTGAAAGCCTCCGTTATCCCGTTGCCCCGATATCCCGTCGTCGCCAACACGTCGCGCCCATATTACTCATCTCTCTGCCAAGTGTATTGACATACGCGTCCGGGATATCGGAGAGAGTGACGCGTCCATAGCGAAGCTTCGCGTCTCAGCTTCGTTTCGAGGTCGTAAACCCCCTCATCTCCCAAGAAAAGAACTCGTATCCGTGCATCCGAACCTCACGATCTTGGGAAACCTCTCACCCAAATTCCAAATCTATCCGTGCACAGCGGCTTTCTTCCCACTTGCATGGAGCAAACACTCGAGATGATTCGGCCTCGTGACTGAGGTGTCTGTCAGCACGCCGCACCGTCATGTGTGCCATCCTAGTCGGGCTACATATGACGTCTACATATAAAGCCCAAAGCTCGTAGACCACTTGGCAGTATTCAAGACAATCATGGCCAACTTCGAACTCTTCCCCACTCCAGCTCAAGCACCTTCTGCAATAGCACCCTTCCGATGGGCTGGCATCAGTCCCGAAAGTACCCTTGCAATGCAAGAAACTTTGAAGGAAAACCACGAAAAGTACCACGTATTCTTCAACGACAGAGGCTTCCATAAGTTCGTGCATGTTCATATCTGATCAATGGCATTCCGTACTGACACTCTGATGGGTAGCCATACTGCACACGCCGTCCTGGCTACCTGGGCACTCGGTGCGAACGGCACGATCATACGGGCTGCCTATGATCATTCCGCTGTGTATCAACGTCCAGCATACAAATCCCCGGAACCGATCACCTCTCAAAATGTGTTCGACCACCTTGGTGATGAAAAGTAGGCTCGGAGTCCTTTTCGTTCCGTCATAACACACACTGAAGTGGGTTAATTTTACACAGATACTACGATTCCTACCTAACCTTCTTCAAGGAGGAGCTTCAGGCGAAAGGTTTCTCGCCTGTCTTGGAGGAATACGTCTTCTCCGCAAAGGCCAACCATGGCAGCCCTTCCAAGCCGCAAATGTTGAATCGTTTCCTTGCTGGTTTAATACACCCTCTGATCCACACCGGCTATGGTGCAGAGCTAGGTCTTCCCGGCCTCGTAGCAGAAGGTCCTTCATTTCCCTATACCACGTTTTAGTCGTGCTCAAAGAGACCTCTCTCACTATAGGTTTGGCACAAACGGCCGTTCACGGTGCTGAAGCCCCCAGCCTCACCCCACCCTCCATGTTTGAGAATCTAGATCCAACTGAAAGCCTTACTTCGCGATTAGCTTCGGTACTTTCGTTGAACGAAAAATCATCCACCAAGTCGTCCAAGCCTACTGGAGTTCACGCTCTTACCTTGGTAAATCGCGTCCTCAACGATCCGCAGTTTAAGGTCGCGGAAAGGGGACCGAATGCACTCGAGTCCGTCTTGGAAAAGCATAGTGAAGCCATAATAGACCTCGTCAAAGATTGGATCGTCGATACTTCGGATCCTCAGGGAGTTGAGAAGAAGATCCATGAAATCGCCTTGACAAACAGTCTCCTCTACGGCGTGGCCGGGTGGAACAAGGATAGTCATTTCATCGCCGATTTCTTCTTGTATGTTTTTCATACCATGTCTTTGCTTACTTGACACGAGCTCACTCCTTTTACTTCAGGATGCATTTTGTCACTTCAAGCATTTTCTTATCTTCGTTGGTGGCTTACCTCAGTCCTCCCTCCCAAATCCTCTTACTCAAATCCTACCTTCACGTGTGTCTCGCATGGCTGATGTCTCGAGGGTGTACTTCCTTCGACGTCGAAGGGTTCTTCGCCGCCGATATCGCCAGTCCGTCACAACCGGAGCCGCAACCTACACCATGGAACGGCTCCCTCGCCGCTTCCACGCCCGATGCAAAGAACCCCAATCCATGGCTCCCAATCATCCAAAACAGCATCATCTACCCCGACGAGCACTTACCCAAACTCCAGCGTGCGCTAGCACATTACTCCGCTATCTACGGAAGTAGGGTTGCGGGAGAGAAGGACTTGGAAGGCGTGGAGATGAAGGGAGCGGACAAGATCGATGGGTCGGTTTTCATTAGGGCGGCSGGGTTGACCGACCAGAGGATGGGGAGGGTTCATAGCGGAGAGAAGCCTTCCGTTGAATTCTGGGATCGGGTTCTATAAAGGTCGGTGAGGCCCCAAGATGGAATCCTCAATTCAGTCGTATTTGTTCAATGTCGGGAATGATGTACACAAGTTTTTAACCTTTCAAAGAATATCCAACGTTCTCTCCCGCTGAATTTTGGAGCTCGATGAGCCGCCTCAGCATTGCCTTTCCTCGCTCATCYAGGGTATCCATGAACGCTTCTCCCTTCATCCAAYTCAATCCATGTTGGAGRAYATTCCGAGCACGGSCAGACCCGCCTCTTCTGTCRCCCATTGTRGCRTGGAGMGTRGCTCTTTTCGCTTTCATATCGTAAGTGGCGCAATGCAAGATGTTGGAGTTGTAGAAAACGCTCTCTCCGGCTGCATCCAAGAAGCGTTCCGCTTGAGTGTAGGCACTCAGGTTAACGAGCATTGGGYGACGTACCCCTGAGTACGACCTGAATGGCTCCTGGCATGTTCATAGGATCTTCAGGGGGATCCATCGTCGATGAGTGAAGTCGCTGTTCTGGCGATCGCGGTTGCTTGTGCGACTTTGGAACGATGTAAAGGCAGCGATCTTCATAGAGAGCGCTATAGGTCGTTTTAAGGTGAAGGTAAGAGTACTGATTGGTAAGTATTGAAATCCTCACGTATTCCATTGCACCTAAAGGTTGGATTCGTCGGTATATTTCGACCACGCAAGTATCAATTTAGATGCAAGCTTACTCCATGATGCCATATCCCAAGTGCCTGACGCTCTTCGTCTTCTGTCGCTTTCTCGGACACATCATCTCGATGCCATCGAAGCGCGAAACTATGGGCCTCCGGGTTGATCAACAAATTGAACAACTCTACAAGACGAAACGAAAGATTTTCATCGCTGTCACCTTAGATGCGGCCAATAGATCGAGGTAACATAACCTACCCATCTGCAAATCATCTTCACCGCAATCCAATAGTTCCTTCGCTACGTTGACGAGAAGATCCGAGCAATACCACCTAGAAAATACCGATTCTCCCAGGTCGGGGTGCATAACATGTTGTACTCCCCACGAATCTGGGTTATCGTCACCATACGGAGGGAATTGCTTGCCAACTGTACGGCGATGAGGCCACTCTCCAGAACGCGTACGCGAAACAACTCGATCGCAAGCCTCCTTGAGCTCGCCAAAGAGTTGTTCTGAGAGAAGGTCTGGCACGACGACGTAGCCCTGTTCGTCGTAGGTTTCTTTGAGCCGTGGGGACATGATGGTTCACAAGTAAGTTAGGGAGTATATCTGGTACATGGGGTATACTCAATATGACAATGAGATCATCGAAGCATGTGCATCAATACAAAATACAGATGAAGATGGGGCATCGCTTAAATTAGAGCATGGCAATGCGAGTTGAAAGCATGAGGAAAGATTCCACCCAAGATCTGGACGGACGGACGTGGGCTGGCCAAAGATCTCAAGGACGGTGTGACCGGGAGTGGCTACCAGACGCGGGGTAACCCCTCATTGGCTCAGCGAACTGGGAATTACCCATACCCCCGAACCCGGTTCGACCTGGACCACCGTGATGACCCATTCGACGTTGGGGATCGCCTTGCGATGGTTGGGGTCGTGCAGGTCCGGGGATATTGGGCTTCTGCCCAGCCTTTGATTTTGCTTTGTCTTTTCCTGTATCCTTCGTCGTAGGGATCGCTTCGGCAGCCTTGATCTCACCTTCCTCTTCTTCGTCCTCTTCGTCCTCCTGTGCGGCAACGGTTGCAGCATCCTGATACAGGCGAGCGAGCTTTCGCCGCTTTCGACGGTGCTGAGCTTTCGTCAGTGTTTGTGTGGGTGGCTCTTGTGAGGGCTCTGGCTCTTTTCTCTTGCCTAAATTCTGCGGAGGTGGTTCAACGATATCATCTTTGATGCGAAACTTTGCAAGCTTGGGTGGTGGGGTCGCCCGCAAACGAAGGAGGTCAATCGCGCCCTGTTCGTATGCAAGCCAAGCCACTGCGATTTTAGCGTCAGTTTTGGTGGCGAATGAAGGTTCCACTGAGTATTGACGATGGCTCCCATTCGAATTGTACTTGAGGGTGAGATTACAACCGAAGGCTTGGCACGATTGTATGAGTTGTGGAAAGACCAAGGGAATATCAAAACGCACCGTCTTTATCAGTGACATATTCATATACTGGTTGATTGCTAGGCTCGATCTTTGAGGCTCCAGAAAATAGCATTGGTAGTATTTGCTCCACGGTGGCCTTGCGCACAGAAGGTGAAATTTGCTGCTGTATCTCGCTCGAAACTCTACGAAGGTAGTCGCCCAGGCCTTGAGACATTGCCAGAAGAGTCACAGCGACTTTTGAGTCTGATCTTTTATGGAATATTGGATCCACCAAGTATGAGCGAGTTTCCTGTGGTCGAGTAACACGGAGCAAGCACCCATGAACTACAACATCAAGTGGTTCGGTAAAAGCTCAAGCGATAATGACGCAGGAGCACTCACGACCAATGGTATAATTACTATTGAAGATGAACTTGGTGCTTACGCGCCCACCGCGACAAGTTTGCGTAACATTGTTCAACCAGGCCAATGGGTTGATTTCAGCTACCGTCTTGCTATCGGGATATTCGGGAAAGGGCTTGGGAAGAGACTCCAGGAAAGTCTGGAGCGTGGTGGTGGATTGTTTCGGTTTCGAAGGCTGAAGCATGATAGTATCGACGGGGTCGCTGCCTTTGCTTGATTTGACCTGTCCATTCCCGAACTTGATGAAGTCCAGGACGCCCTGATCAACGGCATCCTTGGCACAAACTGTCTGAGCTTCACTGTACGATTCAAACACGGTATCAGTTGAATACACGTTGAGAACGTGGTCCGATAGTTGAATCCGTAACGCGGCCCCATACGCTGAAGATCATCAGCGGCATGAAATCGAGGATCTGGGTATACTAACTTGTGACGAGGTGTTGGTCCGCGGTTATCAACTTGGTCCAATCAGGGGAGACCAGCCCCGCCCTCCAGTCTTTGCAACAATTCGCGATCAAAGTAATGGCATCCTGAGGGATATTCACTGCGTTTTGCTGTGGAGGAGCGTCCAAAGGGGCAAGGTTTCCATGATTCGGCGGTGCGTGACCAGTCCGAATGAACTGGAGTGCTCCGAGCTCAATGGCAGTAGCAGCAGCGTCGGCATCTGCTTCAGACTTCTGTGCATAAGGCTTCGACTTGAAAGAACGTGAAATGCCGTCTGGACGCCTGATGGTGATAATACACTGCACGTCTGGGATAGGTAAGCTACTTGACTTTCGAAAAAGGAAGCACCAACGACACTCACAGGTTGGCTGTCCGCCTGTCAAATACTCGTAATGGATGGCATCAGACGAGCTGAAGGTTTGCTGCGCGGCCTCTAAAAGCAGCGTCTTTGGCGATGTAGGTCTTTTGGATGGGCCAGCTTCTGGAAAACCATCTTGGAATGGTCGGGCATGTACAGGATTGCTGAGAAACGCATCCAGCGAAATCGCGCCGATGCTTTCCAAGTTTCGTGAGACAGCCTCAAACGGGCTCAAAGATGACGGCAGGGACAAGTGCATCATGGGCGTCTAATCCACTGAACGTCCACTCCGACGACAATGCATTTTCCTTGGGCCAAGCTCGACACACAAACACTTCTGCTCATTTGCGAAGACCTGGGTGCTCGCAATGTCAGAAGCCGCGATGAAACTCTGGCTTTTCTTCAAACAACCCAAACTCACGGTGGTTCGTACCTACAAAAGTTACTCCTGATGACAATTCTCACCAAACCCAACACACAGTCGCCGCTGCCCTGAAAAAGGCGGAATCGCATCAGCGTATCATCTCAAATTCCCGTATACGTGACTGGGAGTCTAAAATACCGACGGCAAGGCGACAATCGACTCGCCGAGGTCGGGGTCGGCACCCGCAACGTACTGTGCAGAAACAGTACTACTACGTGGGGNATCCCCCGATGTCTGTATCTGCGCCCGTCCGAGCTCGTACTCCTCAACCAATCGCATCATCTTCATCTATAAGCCACAACACCCGATCCACTCGACGCCAGCAGCAGCAACAGCAACAACAACAACCCGAATCCATCGCATCGAGGAAGCCAAAGCGGCATCTTGCCTCCGCCAGGCCGGGGATTGCTTACAAGCAGCGCAAATATCCTAGAGCCTCTCTTGACGGAGTGATCATCCCAATAACCAAAAGGCGTTCAATTTCCAGAACATCTCTCGACGGAGTGATCATCCCAATAACCGAAGAAATTAGGCGATTGACTTCGGGTAAAATCCGCGTGCATGATTCTTTTGACTACCCAGGTTCCTATCCAACCCTTTCGATCTCTCTTGCCCTTCACTAACGTGAATGCTCGTAGAGGATGCCAGCACACCGGGTGCAGAGCTCGAGACAGACAGTCAGAGCGTTCATTCTTGCGATTTCGCATCTTTTCCTTGTGACATGGCAGGCAGCAGACGGTGATTTGAGGGATTACTTACACTTGGATCCATCTATGTTGATTGACAGTGCAATTTATATTATGATATGCTTGGTGCGGATGGAATGCTCCTTTAAATGTTACAGATGCGGGTATCTAATAGGTTAGTGTATGTACAATATAATGAATGATAGCTTGATGACATAGGATAACAGTTACACGATAGCGATGGAACAGCAATAACATGGACAGAATAGATCATGAGAAAGGGCAAACTAGGACTGACCATTTGCCTTCGTTAGTTCAAGAAACCTCGCGGCAACGTAAGTCATATCAGGTCGCCTGACTGCTTCTCGGTCCCAACACCGGGTGAGCACCGCCCAAACAGGCTGAGCAAATTCGTCGCCAGAAGTCACCGAACCAGCCGTAGGGGGAACTCCTCGGAGGATATCCAGCGTAACGGCATAGTCGTTCGTGCGGTGACAGAATGGCAATCTCCCAGTCAAAACCTAAGATACAACAGCAAGGCATTTTTAGCCATCACACCACTCTAGGATAAAAGGACGACACGGTCGGTGGAGCAAGAAAAACGCACACATACCTCGAGGCAAACAGACGCGAACGAATAAACGTCACATTGGGTGGTCACGATAGGTGGTTTCCCGTTATCCTCAGCAAGCGCAAAGATCAATTCAGGAGCCATCCACCGTGTAGTCCCTCGAGAACACGAAGAACCAAAGTCGAGAGAATCCGAAAGGTCCTCGACGACAGTAGACAGGCCAAAGTCCGTGATGAGTGGTTCGCCTGCATCCCCAATCAGGATGTTTCCCTAGTACACCACCTCGCATTGTTAGCTTACAGCAAGAGAGGTGAGAGAAATCGGACCGAGTGTGCCTCACCCCTTCGAGATCTCCGTGCACGACAACAGGTTTGAAGCTGTGAAGATAAGCCACTCCGGAAGCTACCTTGGATAACTGGATAGAATGATGCTGTATCAGGCTTCGTGTCCAATCTACTGGAGAAGGGAAGGGCGCCTCACCAAGTCCAATTTGTTGGTAGAAGGGTGCCGTCGAACGTAATAGGACATTGTACCGTTCTCACACCAAGGAGAAACCATTCCAACCGAATTGGGACTTTGTACGATCCCAAAGAGGGGGAGAATATTGGGATGATCAAGGCGGTGCCAAACAACCACTTCGTCTTGAAGTCGCTAACCCCCAATAGACAAGAAATCAACAAAAGGCAGAATAACACGCTGGTTGGCAATAGCCATACCTTGAGTAGTTTCTCGCGGAGGTTCTGTGCCATAACCTGCCGTAAGAACTTGACTGCAACCTATTCCATACACCCCGTCATGTCAGGATCACAGCAATCGCAATTGAGAACGAAAACGAAGTAGACAAAGGCGACTCACCACACGGCGCTTCATCGTCGCCGAATCCTTCCATTCGCCCTTCCAAACATCCGAGAACGAACCATGGTGCAGTGGTTCGTTCCCGGACTTCAACACCTCGTCCGTAAGATCGGTTATGATAACTCTCCCTTTCACCAAAAGCGTCTTGGTGACACCTTCTATGATGTGCTTGTGCCGACACCGTTGTTTGAGCCGAGTGTAGTCTTGATGCTCTGGGATCCACCGGAAGCTGTCGTAACAGGTGATAGATTGGGTTACTGAGAGGAAGGTGGTGAAGTAGAGGCGCTGAGGGTAGGTTTGAAGCAACATCGCGTTTCGGAGGTAGATGTCTACTGGGGTTTCGATGCTGCAGTCGACAAAGGTTCTGGCTGACGGCTGGGTCACCAGATGCTCAGAGCAAGAGCTGGAAGCATCAGCGTCGGCAAGAATATACACTGCGACGGTAGGCAGAACAGAGAAGAAAAGGTCTGACGTCAGTTGGCTAGAATGAAGGAAGGTTCTAGTCAGCCAACAAAGTTTGCGAAGAGAACAAGAGACCAAACTCACGGATCATCGACGTAACCTTCCTGCAACGTCCCATAGCACGTATCCGACATCATATACTCCTGCTTCTCCGACGCAACACCAACAAAAACATCCGCTCCACAAAACTTCCAACAATAATCCTCCATAGCCCGATGAAACACATCCCTCTGATCATGCGTCATGGGCGGACGTCGTCGAACGCTATTACGACTGGAAACCCCTGGGCTGTGTTTGAGAAACGCAAGAATCCCTTCGAAAATCACCCTACGACGGACTTGCAAGAAAAACGGACGCGAAAACACTGACTTCGCCCTCGAATCCTGCGTGTCGTGGCTGTATGATGTGGGTTGTTGGAGGCTGTCCACGATTTCAGCGAACTTGGAGCTGTTTCGAAATCGGAGGAAGACGAGGTAAGTTCGGATGTTGTCGAGTTGTTGTCTGGTCAAGGCAACTCTGGTCGTTCGCGGGGAATCTGGGCGGGTGCTCGGCGTCGGGATACCACGAAAGAGGGTAAGGAGAGCTTCTTCTGCCAGACTTTCCAGCTTGTTGAAGGCGGCCTCCACGTCCTCCAAGACCTTGATACATTCGACGCTCATTGGCACGAAACTTTCATCGCGGAAGTCCTCGAAAGCAGACCGGCTGCACGCGGGAATGTCGCGCACATCGGTGAGCTCGTTCTCGTAGACGTCGTAGACGTGAACCCTTGGATCACGTAGAACGCGAGAGGTGTGACAACTAGAGGTTGTGAGTTATTAGTTGATCACGGCGAGGTGATCATCGGAGGGTGGCACTGACATGTCCGAAAGCCAGAACTTCCACAGGAATGTGGGGAAGTAGTGGGGGATCAAACCGCTCATCCTAACGTAGATCAAGACTCCATTCACGTAACTCAGAGAGAGAACCGTTCAAACTCACCAGCACGACGTGTGTATCGGGTCGAGGGGTCGAGGGCGACGTCAAAAGCTTCCGCTTCCACGAAAGTAGCAACGGGAAAGAACCTGGGTATGTGGGGGAACAAGCTTTCGTCCACCCGAGTCAACTGCAGTGATAACTTTAAGAAGTCCATGGGTGTGCGCAGTGTGCGACTGCCATCAACGCTAAAGCCACCGAAAGATGATGTCACAGTGCAAAAAGCTGTGAGGGCGCTTGAGCAACATCAGCGTATTGACTTCGACCAGGCACTTGAGTGGAGCTCTTTGCGACGCGCGTGAGCTGCCGCTGCAACGATGTGTGGAGGGAAAAGACCTAGACCCAAAGGCGCCCTCATCGATGTGCCTGTGATCCGATGGGTGATGCAGGCGTAGGAGGTCCAAATGGTGTACTTTTGTCCTTGTGGAGGACCTGTCCTCAATTCATTGAACGGGAAGGACACGGCCATGTGCAGTTGGGCTTGCGCAATACGGTAGACGTCAGGTGTTTCCGAGAAATTTCCCTTGGTTTGAGCCTCTGAGGGGGTGTTGGGTGATGGGGGGCAATGATCATTTCACTTCTGGTTCGGGATGCTTCCATTCATCGGGGATGGAGGACAAGTGGCTGCACCGCTCCTCGAGGTCAAACGAAGGGAGGGTCTACCGTTGAAGGTGTAAGATATGCCCAAGTCAGTCTAAAATGAGTCGGTAATTACTGGAAGGGATGCAGCTAGGATGTTTGAAACTCTCATTGAACATGAGGCTCATTTCTCTTTCAAGGACTCTAGTGCTGTCCAGTAGTTGTGTGGCCTGAAAGCTCGGTCATGAGAAGAACGTACGTACTTCTGTCAATGACATCCAATTGTGCATGGGACGCAAGTCCTTAGGCCAAGCTCCTAAATCTCAGGGACCTACATCCCCAGTCTTGATCAATGACGTTATAATAGTTTTGGAAGAGAAGCATTCGGTACCTCTCAGCTTCGTGCCTTATATTAGATAGACTCGCAGAGTCGCACGTCAGTTGTTTATCTATGTAGTCGGCTTACCGTGCTAAGACGACAGTAGGATGGCATGGAACTCCTGATGAACCCTAGGAGGTGTGTATGACGTCTAGGAGAAGCACATATACCATGCCTCAAATTCGGTCGTCCGGGCACTCGGCAAGATCGTACTTTTTCTTCTTGTGTACATAGCTAGACCTGGCGTGTCGTCGAAAGTGTAAGATACCTAAATCAGTGGTTTGGTCATTATGAAAATAACATCCTGTGGCTAAAACTCTGGTCAAACACGAGGCTCAGTTCCATCTGCGTAGTGAAGGTTCTTGTCGTACCAGCCCTCAAGACTTGGCGACGCATGCTTAGGGGAGCTCCCTGATATACTCCTGTGTGAAACGTACACACCCTGGCGACGAAAACCAAACACTTACCAAGGATGTCTAACAGGCGTGGTTTGCTTTCGGGTCGAAGGCAGCTCCATAGACGCTAGGAAGATCCCAGGAGTCTACAACCTCTGACGTGATGAGGGTTTTAGAAGAGAAGCACTTGGTATGTCTTAAGTTTCTGCGTACCTTGAATCAGATGGGCTAAGTCAGTGTATACGGTGCGCTGAGAGGGTGAAAAGGCGGCCACATTGCTTGATATGAACACCATGATGAGCGTTACTACTAGGAGGTATATATGACGTCCAGGAGTCGAGGATACTAGTAGCTCGCAAGGTTCGGATGCATGGCCACTCGGTCACAAAGTTAGGTTAGTATTCCCATGATACTGTGGTACACAGCTGACCATATGTGTTCGACGTTCGAGACTCTTCGCCTCATATCAGTCTCTTCCATCTTTGCTTGTTTCTTTCCCTCATGGTCCCTAAATTTTTGAGAGCACCCGTAAGCTCTTGTCTGTTGACTCGGAGAAGGCAAGAAGAAGGAAAAGAATAAACTCATCAAAGCTCCTAAGTCCTCAGGCAAACTTCAGGGAACATCACAGTGGCTTTTTGCTCAGCAGCCCGATAACCTCCAGAGTCCAAGGTCCTAAGTCGGTCGACTTGAAGCCAGTCAATTTATTACTGGTAGAAGAAGCAGTGAAGTAGCAGAAACTTATACGAAGGCCTTTACTAATGATTCTCAAGCTGCCTCAACAGCGCCATCCAGGGGTGACAAACGGCGTCGCTTGGATCCAGCACGCTTCCTTTCCGATCGTCTCAGAGTCTCTGCTCACGGTGAGTCGAGGAAAGGAGATTTCCCTGTTCACTTCAGCCCTCTATACCTTCCTATGGCTCTCCGGGAACATCACCGCTCTCATTCGGCTCCCAGTCAACTTCGGTCCAAGTTGAAGCAGTGTTTCGCGACTCTTCGCCTCAACTTCGCCTTGCAGAATCTATCGCTGTGTGTTCAGCGGTTCAGCACGATAAGATCATCAAAGCCGTCGAAAAATCGAGATTAGACGCTCCGCCTAATTTAGCGGCAACGACATGCTTGGCATTGCCATTCAGAATACTGCGCAGTCAAGCCAGTGCTGGCGAACAATGTACGCTAAAGTCGCAGTGTCAGACCCACCATACACCTTTTCCCTCCTCCCATCTCCCATCTCCATTATCCTCCCCAACCTTCGACGATCTCCAAAACGTCCTCCGCGCCCTATAAAACTCTAAACGTAAAAACCCCGTGAATTGCCAAGCTTTAATATCTCATGGCGTCACCGGCGTTTTACCCTGATCACGACCACGACCCTCGGAACCTCAGCCATCCCTATCCACCAATACCAATTTCAACTCAAACCAAAACCAACACCATCTACACTCACAACACCTCCCCCATCAGACCAGATTCCTCATCGACTCTCACCGTCGTTCAAAAATCCGACGATGCGGACTCTGTCACAGTCCGAGACGTATTGTCGTCTCGCACGCCTAGCCCTACGCCCAGTGAAGCGAGGGAGTTGAAGACGGGTGCGATTGATTGGAAGGCCATTCTGAATTGGCGGTTTTGGATACGCAGGGAGTGGGCTTGTATGTTCTCTTTTNCCTTCTTTCTTTCTGTTTTCTTTTTTCCTTTCCGTCCTTGCTTCCTTCGTTCTTGCTTGTGCCTTTCTCTATTATCATTTGATTTGATTTCAGCTTATTTTTAACGGAACTGATGGTATGCGCTAGGGTACTATGTGATCATCATCATCCTCGTCACTATCACCGCTCTCGTCTCAATATTTCATAAAGAAATCGTTCAGTGGTTGAGACCTGCTGCGACATGGCTACACAAGTGAGTTACATCTCCACTCCCCTTCCACCTCCTCCACCACTCCAACTTTCCACTTCCACGTTCTCTCTCGCCTCGCCTCTGCCAGCAACCCACTATCAACTTCCGGCGGCATTCGTTGACAATTTCCCATCCATCCATCCATTCTCCATGTCACCCTCTCACATTCCAGTCGATCATTCTCAATGTCTAACTTTTCCTGCTACTACAAGAAACTAACGGTTGCATCTTCATGTTAGACTCCCTTTTGGCTGGCTAGCCCCAATCGGTATCCTCTTCGTCATTTCCTTCCCTCCCGTGCGTACCCACCCACTCAAACCTCCAAAATATCATAACATTCGCTCACTCTTCCTTACTCTAGTTATTCGGCCACGAAATCGTCGCCATCCTCTGTGGCCTCGTCTGGGGTCTCTGGATCGGCTTCGGAATCGTCGCAGCAGGCACCTTCCTCGGCGAAGTAGGCAACTTCTACGCATTCAAATATTGTTGTCGTTCGCGTGGGGAGAAACTCGAACGCACGAATACGAGTTACGCGTGTCTCGCGAAGGTGGTTAGGGATGGGGGGTTTAGGATTGCGTTGGCGGCGCGGTTGAGTGCGATTCCGGGGCATTGTAAGTTGTGTTTTTCTTCTTCTTTTCTTTTTGTTATTTATGGATTGGGGTGGATTGGTGAATCGTGTTTCTGATGGGTGTGTGGATAGTTACGACGGCGGTTTTCTCGACGTGTGGGATGAACATATTCGTCTTTTCGCTCGCTGCGATCCTTTCGCTTCCGAAACAATTCATCACCGTCTACCTCGGTGTCATGCTCGAGCAATCCGAGTCAGGTTCGCACCCAATACAGCTCAATTGATCGCACTAAATCTAATCTATTCCAATTCTACAACTCAGGTCAATCAACCTCCACGAGCAAACTCATCTCCAACATCGTCCTCGGGATAACCATCCTCATCACCATCGGGTCGATGTGGTATATCCTTCATAAGATGAATAAAGTCAAACCGGATGTTATTTATGCGAAGCGGAAGGCGAGGCAGGCCAAGTTGGCGAGAGCGGGGTTGGGGCCTGTGAGTTCTGATGCGACGCTTGCGAGTGAGGGTGGGGAGGGGGATGAGGGGATGGTTCCGTTGAAAAGGAAAAGTAAAGGTGGAAATGGGAAGAAGACTTTGTTCGCGGCACCCCAACCTCAACGCCCCTCGGCGTATACGAACCCGTACGACTCGTACGCAGCGTACGAATCGTCGGATAGTGATCCCGATTCGTATAATTACGCTCACCCGTCGCCGTCGCCTACGCAAGCGTACCATCCACACCAACACCAACACCAACACCAACAACCACATAATCCCTATGGACAGCCACAAGTGTATAATCAAAGGTCGTCATTGAGGGGAAGTCGGAGGAGTGGGAGCGGGAGAACGAGGAGTGGGAGTGGGAGTGGGAGTGGAGGGTTGGGTGAAGGGTTGGGAGGGAGGGGGAGGGGGGATGTGTTGAGTATCGTTAGGGAGGATAGTGAAGAGGTTGGGTGGGATATGACGCCGCCTCAGGATGCGATGACGGTGAAGGGGACGAAGGGGACGACGTATAGTCCGATTCCGCCTGCGAGGGAACCGAGTGTTGGTGTTGGTGGTGGCGGTGTTGGTGATGGAGGAGGAGGAGGAGGAGGAGGGACATTGTCTTCTGATAATCCGTATGTTTCTTCGACTTTGTCTGCCCGACGTCTGTATCTCGTATCCCACCCCCGACAACTTCCGCTGCGATCCCAACGACGACGACGACGAATGCCAGCAATGATATCCGC
>JAPEVF010000650.1:0-25987 GCA_029747585.1 Pleurotus djamor
CTTGGACTTCGGTGTAAAAGTCCAAGTTGAAATCTAACGGACTGCATGTCAGTAAAACGATGGCAGCGCGAGGGGGGAATCAAAACGCACCCAAATCGCCGTACTGTGTTATCAGGTCGATTTTCGAGAGCACATTTATGTGTGGTAATTCGAGGTGTAACATCGTTCGTAGTGAAAGCAGGAGAACCGATATGTACTTGGACGCATCGGTGACATAGTGGGCATCACACAGGTGCACTGCTGCTAGCTACTTGGGGGGNACGAGTCAACATCCTCACAAACGAAGGTTTCAAACATAACTTACCCGAAATCCACTTTTTGTCAATCTCTGTATGATTCTCTTCACGCTCTCATGATTCGTACTCAACTCTACCTGTCCTGGTAGATCAAACACCACATACGCGTCGTCCCCTAGCTCTTTTAACCTCTCTTCCAGCCAGTCAAAGTTCGCTTCAAGGTATTCCATGCAATAGAGCATTCCCCCGTTAGGACCTAGCGAGTGCTCGCTCATTACATCGTGGAGGGTAATCAAAGAGGATATGTCGATTGCGCATGGGTACGGAATGTTTTCATTCGCTGGATCGAGGTTGACGATGGATATGGGGCGGTTTAGTGCGGTGAGGAGTTGACATTTTCCAAAGCAATATGTGGATTTCCCGCTACCTGGGGAACCACATACGATTTCACCGAAAGGCATGGCGGTCGAAAAGAAAGTAAGGTGTCAGGCCCCCTAAGCGCTAAGCAACATGACCCTGACCCTCACGTTTCTGAGGAACAACCACAGAAGGTCTCAAAACCGCCATTGGAAAGCTTGGATTTGCCCACTCTATAGCCGACCTGGAGAGAAGTCTGAACACCACAGAATGGATTACGACACGGGATAACGCGTTCATTGGACGACAAAGTCGTCTTGTCATTTGTTTTGACTATTGTCCGTTCGCATCTCAAGCATTTACGTTCTGAACGCTTTGCGCTACCTTCGCATGGCTTATCAATGTTAGCTTTGCGCATTTTACCCAAGGAGAAGCGCAAAGTTACAGGCTGAGAATATGATGGGGGAACGTGTGTTTCTGGGGCATGTGAGTGCACGCTCATGTCATGTTCTCATGTTTGCGGTTCCAACGCTCACCAGGACAATGGACTGCTTCGCATCGATCCCCGATAGTCAGGCTTTGGGATTTGGTTCCTCTCACGTCTTCGGCGACGACGCTTGACCCACTTTTGCCGTGACCCTTTCACAAGTCTCGCGTTGAGGCTATTAAAGAAGACGAACGCGTCCCAGTGGTTCTCACCTACCTAGACATGTCCCAACCTGCTACACCAGGCCCTTTTGCTCATGTTGTCCCCGAGCGACGCGCTCATGGTTGGGATCCCAAGTGGAATTACACCCCACCCCCCATGGATGGTTCCTTGACCGTCCCAGAGGTTTACGATTTTCACTACATCAATAATCCGACCCATCCCCTGTTCAAGTACATCGACCCACAGTCGGGCCAGATCGTCACTCTTGCGTATGACAAAGTCGTTCCTGCAGCTCACAATGCTGGTCGAATCGTCGCGAAGCTGGCTGGTATTACATTGGGCGAGAAGGGAACACCACCCGCTGATAGGCCTCTAATTGCCCTTCTCGCTACCCCAGGTCGGTCAATATCCCCGGTACTCCTCCCCCAGCGTTTCACTAAGTGGTTGTGTCCATCATTCCAGACACAATTACCTCTTTCACTGTTCTCCTCGGTTGTATTCGCGCCGAAATCCCCTTCTTCCCTATCTCTCATAGGAATTCCGCGCCGGCCGTAGCTCACCTGCTCAGTCGGACGAAGCCGACTCACATACTTGTCACTAGTGAAGCCCCAATCAGAGAACTTGTCCAGGAATCCCTAAGCCTGTTCAAAGAACAGAATGAAGGCGTTGCTCCTCCGGTTGTAGACCAGGTGCCGATGTTTGAGCAGTTGTACACCAATGAACCTCACGTCCCTCTCCCTCCAAGGACCCGGGATGACCTTCTTACGAGGTTTTACCTCCATTCATCTGGTACGCTCGGTGAATCTTCCACCGTCGCATCATGAGGTTGATGTGTATGTTCTTAGGCTCCTCCTCGTTTCCCAAACCCATTCCCGCGAATGACAGGACTTGGTTCCATACGGCGATGGTTGCTCGTAAGTAGAGCAACGTTGTTCTTGGAGTCTATCCAACTAAAAATAACCCTGCCGCTAAACAGAGTACAGCTCGATCGACCTTTGTGGTCGCGTTGTTTCCACCCATTCCATAGCCATGTTCCATGCGATCGGGACGAACTTCATAGCCTGGACGGTACCCATCAACATTCCTCCTTTCGTCGCTTAGGAACTCATGCTCAGTTTGTCTCATCTCGCAGAGCGGTTCAGGTCCCATATGGGCTGTTTTTGCACCTGCGTCCCCCGCCACTGTA
The DNA here is from genome assembly GCA_029747585.1 of Pleurotus djamor. Classification (NCBI taxonomy): domain Eukaryota; kingdom Fungi; phylum Basidiomycota; class Agaricomycetes; order Agaricales; family Pleurotaceae; genus Pleurotus; species Pleurotus djamor. The sequence continues at coordinate 2,429 of JAPEVF010000650.1, forward strand.
CCCAATCCGGAGAGCATCTTTCAAGGTACTGTAGATCTCTCGTGCGACTTTACATTTGGAGTCCCCTCTTTCGTTGAGGTACGAGGTTCTCATCGCTTGCCGCTTCGTTCGAACCTACGCAAACTCATCATTCGTAGTTGTGGTCAAAGGATCCAGTTAAAGTAGAACACTTCAAGAAAATGGAAGGAGTTGTGAGTGGGCGTGTTAAAGCCCCTTACAGACAGGCTTATGAGGTCGTTTGCACAGCTATTTGGGGGTAGTCCACTGAACTCGGATGTTGGAAACGCCTTGGCTCAACAAGGCGTTTCTTTACATACTCTCTATGGGCAGTCAGTCGTCCGACTAGCTTTTTGATCCTTCGATGCTCAATTCTCCTTTCATAGGACTGAAGTTGGCGTTATGTGCTCTATCCTTGGGGGTGAGATCCTCGTCCTTCCCATTCCCTAGTATCCCCTACCAGTGCCCTGACTTCCCCTATCAGAGAAACCTGGGATGGATTGGGAATATGTCAAGTTCAATCCCATCTTCAACGGAGAGTTCGTGCCCTTTGGTGATGGAACTTTTGAGCTGGTCGCGATGGTAAGCGCTCTCTCCATCACCTATACACAACTCATCCTATACGACTTTTTGTTAGCAAAACGACATTCATTATCTACCCTTCAAGAATACCCGCGTTCGAGGAAAGGAGAGCTTTGCTACTGGCGATCTCTTGGTGCCTCACCCTACCAGACATGGGTGGTGGAAGGTTCTCGGTCGAACAGATGATCAGATCATGCTTTCTACTGGAGAGAAGGTATTATGAACATCCTACACGCTGTCGATTGTTTACTCAATCACTCGGTTTGAATAGACAAATCCTGGGCCTTTAGGTAACTATGCTATGCAGCTGTCACAAGCGGGTACTAATTTTATGTCATTCGTAGAGTTTATCCTATGCCAACACCCACTAATCGATCATGCCCTTTTCTTCGGTCGGAGTCGTTTCCAGAACGGTGTTCTTATACAGCCTGCGCCTGGACATATCTTTGATCCCAAGGATGAAGCTAAGCTCGCAGAATATCGGAATGCTATCTGGTACGCAACCCCGATTTTCCCTGTCAATGATTGACATGACTCATCCCGTCTGCCAGGCCAGCTGTTGAGGAGATGAATGCCCTTGCGCCGACCCATTCTCGTGTTTTCAAAGAGGTTAGCGATCTCGAACGACCGTGTACAAACTTCCTTCTGAGGGTTTGTTCCAGATGATCATAACAATCGATCCAGCGAAACCATTCATGTTCACTCCAAAAGGGAACCCCCGCCGTCCGGTCATCATCAAGATGTATGAACAAGAGATCAACGACGTCTATACTGCTGTGGAGGACAGTGCCAACAACGCTCAAACTGAACCTCCAAGTGACTGGGAAGACTTCACTCTACTCACGTCCTTCGTCACCAGCGTCGTCAATGGCGTCTTGACTAAACATGCTTCGCTCGAGGATGACTTCTTTGACCTTGGCTGCGACAGCTTACAAGCTACTTGGATTCGTAATGCCATCCTTGGAGCACTGAGGAAGAAGCAGCCACCGATTAACTCTGTGCCACAGAACTTGGTATATGACCATTCAAACATTGCTTCGCTCGCGCAGTATGTATACGGGCTAGTTACGGGATCTGCCGCCTCCTCTACCAGCGTACTGGAAGCAACGCTTCACGACATCAATAGCGCACTGGTGAGATACACCCACAAGTTCCCTGTTCGCACAGCTGCCACGAATGGAGCAACAAATGGTTCTGTTCTACCCTCCAAGAGGGACGTTGTACTTGTCACGGGGACGACAGGATCTTTAGGATCAGGTGTACTTGCGAAGCTCGCTGAGGATCCAACTGTCGGGGAGATATACGCGGTGAATCGCGCTTCAGAGGGTTCGCCCCTTTTGAAGCGTCAGAAAGCAGCCCTGCGAAGCCGCGGTTACGACGAAGGAATTGCGACGTCCCCCAAGGTTCACTTGCTGGAAGGAACTGTCACTGCCTTCGGGTTGGATGTTTCCGATAAGGTTGTAGAGGAAGAGATTGCGAGGAGTGTTACTCATATCATACATATTGGTGAGTCCCTCACGTCCTTTTTGCATAATGTATCTTACGATGTCTCTTTAGCATGGAAAGTTGATTTCAACCTGTCGTTCCATTCCTTCGAGTCTGGCATTGGCGGTGTGAGAGCGTTGGTTGACCTTGCCTTGAGTGTTCCTCAAGGCAGACCGCCAGCGAAAGTCACTTTTATCAGCTCTGTTGGCGTATTCAGAAGTACGTGCACTGTATCACCGGACGCATTCAACCTGTATCTCATACTATACCATCGCAGATCTACCAGACTCCCTGAAAGAGAAACCCATCCCGGAAGTCCCACTCCCTGACGCCTCCATCGCTCTTGGACAAGGATACTCAGAATCAAAATGGCTTTCTGAGCAGATATTGTTCGCAGCCGCGAAAGAATATCCGTCATTCAAACCCGTGGTCATTCGGCTTGGCCAGGTCGCGGGCGGACCGAATGGTAACTGGAATACTGGGGATTGGGTTCCTGCTATCGTCAAATCCAGTGTCGCCTTGGGATGTCTTCCTGAGTACAAAGGGGTAAGTCCTGAGCTTTATATGTCCACGTCTGGGTGTCGTCTCATTTCTACACCCGTTTGCTTCAGATTTGCTCTTGGATTCCTTTGGATCTGACTGCGAGGACTGTGGCGGAATTGAGAGATGCAAACCTTCCAAATTTGGTATCTCATCTTGTTCACCCGCATCCTGTCTCAGCGAAACAGCTCTTCCAGTCTATCGGCGCACAATTCACTCCGCCATTGCCCCTTGTTCCCTACGCCGAATGGGCGAAGCAATTGGAAGACATCGGTAACACATCCCGCTCCGACAGGAAGAAGCAGCAAGAACTACTTGAGAAGGTTCCAGCTTTGAAGTTACTCGAGTTTTTCAAGAGTGGGGTGCCAATTGAGGAAGCCGCAAGCGCTGAGCATGGAGAGGCCATGGGTATACCGTTGCTGGATACTTCAGAGACGCAGAAGGCTTCCCCTGCGCTGGGCGGTGTTGAACGACAGGTCGGTGAAGAGGACGCTAGATCTTGGATCTTATATTGGAGAGAAGTCGGATTCCTTTGAATGTTGTTCTCAACACGTAACTCATTAGATACGGGCGTGTATTTGTTCTGTTCACCAGCCCATCTGTTCGACAGTCCAACCCCACACAACACCCTGATCGTTCGGTTTATTGCACAGACGTTCACCCTTGTCCAATCCATCGATTTGTTTGATATCCTCCGCGGACAACGTGGGCAACTGGAGGAGATAAATGTTAGATCTACTCATGACTCCTGGCTTTCCAGGGATGGTGGCCTTACATTCAAATTTTCTTTTTGCCTCCCTTCGTTCGTGCTCTTTGGTACCGCGGTTGTCCCCCGGGCGACATGCCAGGCGAGGATAACTTGAGCAGGAGAGACGCCATGTTTGGCCGCAATTTCGCCGATTAAGGCATCGCCCATTACCTGAGCGTACCCTGTTCATCTCAGGGGTTAGAGTGAGGAGGTGACCTGGACGAGGGGTCTCACCAGTTGGAGCGTACGCTGTGACTACGATTCCCTTCTTCTTGCAGTATTCCACAAGTTCAACTTGCGAAAGGTAGGGATGCAACCTATACACTAAGATTCGCTACGGGTAACGGATCCGAACATGAATCAGACTCACTCGATCTGGTTCACTGCTGGGACGACCTTGGCCGTCTTAAGGAGGACCTCTAGTCTACGGGAAGGGTTAGCCTGTTTGTGGTCCGTCAAAAGGGGGAAGCAGCGCACGTCTTGATAGAGAAATTGCTGACTCCGATTGACTTGATTTTACCCGTATCAAGGAGTTTCTCCATGGTGGCCCACACCTCTACGAATGTAGGGCTGTCTACGGTCTTGACGGAGCCGTCTGGGTTGCGTGGGCGAAAGTTTTCTTCTGCGGGTGTAAGTTTAACTACGAAGTCTGGGACAGAAGAGGATCGAGAGTACGCACTGCTCTCGTATGCAAGTTGTTGCGGCCAGTGCATTAAGAACTATATAGAAAGGTAAGTTGAGGCTTGTGGATTCAGAACGAATAGGACAGCGTGAGACGACTGACGAGGTCAATGTAGGAGGTTCCCAATGCCTGCAATGATTCCTCGACCGATTCTTCGATGCGGCTGTGGTACGTCCATCTTGCGTAGACCGATCATATCAGCATGAATCACAACAGTTCAATCCACCGATGAGAGCTCACGCAAGCTTCGATGTTATGAATATGTCCTCGCGCGATACGCCTGCCTCCTTCAAGGCGGCCCCGACATACGGTTCTGTTCCTTTACTATTGTCAGGTCTTGATGCATACTTTCAAAGTTAATCAAGTGATCTACCGTAGAGTTGAGCCGTATCGATGTGATTATAACCGGCCTGTGGGGCATGAATGGGGTTAGAGATTGGAGATCTCGTCAAGTGAAACGGGATTCACCTTGAGAGCTGAGAGGATCCATGGTTGTGATCTGGCCTGTTCTTCAGTATCCGTTCCAGCCCAGGTGCCGAGACCTAATAAACTTTCAATGATCTGAACGCCCACTAGCACTCAAATCTCCTCAAGTACTCACCTATGACAGGCATATCAAGGCCATTATTTAACTTGATCGAAGGTACTGAAGGCATTGGTTTCTGTCGATATTACCGTCTGTCTATGCTGTTGTCAAGCTGTAAATTGTGTGATATATCAGATCATATCAAGAGATGATGCCATGCTCGATGTTGATAACGCACGAGTGCGGCCCGGTAAGTCACTTCCCGAAGCCTCAGTTCTCAACATGTTTGTAAGAGAACAACTGACTCGGGGCACCATAATGCCAGTAATTGCCTTCGTTGACGACACGGGAGCGTCGACTCCATTGGCTGATAAGGTGAAGCTTACCGTCTCCAACGGACCTCGTCAAGTGGGTCTTTACGTCCAGTCAACTCCTGGCCGTCCCCCAAGTGGACTACTCCGAGACAAAAGCAAGATATGTCGCCTACACGAACCACCTGATTGATTGCGACGCTTAAATTTGATCGTGTGCCATATGGCCATCTTTGATCGTGGCTTTCTTGGGGCAATTTTGGAGAGCGTTTTGGTCCAGAGAACAGAGGTGTCTGAACGTCTTTCGGACTCATGGGACGAGGGCGATGAAAAGATGTGTCGCTGGTGTCGTCGGCGTCGACTAGCAATGTAGCGCCGGGGCGCTCACTCCTTGCGTGGGTCAGGTACACCTTTCAGGGTCGGGTGGCGGTATGGCGGCCTTCCCTTCTCTCCCAACCACCCCGATAGATAAAAAAGCATCTGCACCATTGGAATTGCTTCACATGGAACATCTGTCTTATTTTAAATATTACGACACTCGTGGTCATTTTAGCCCCTTCAAGCCGGTTTTACCCCACCTCAGCTAGCACCAGGCGAAAGTCCCGCTAAACTTGGATAGAAGCATCATCTTTGACATTCGCCTTGATACGCTATCGCGACATTGCTCGCCATGTCTTCGTCTAACGACCATGCTTCAAACGACCCAAAGAGCAGTACTTCGACATTCAATAATGACGACAAAGAGCTGGAGGCAATGGGCTATGTGCCTTCGTTCAAGAGAGAATTTTCAAATTTGGCTACGGTGAGCGTCATCCAACGTCCTTATGACACTATCCGGGCTGAACCCTTGGCTAGATTAGTTTTGCGTTCAGTATAATGGTATGTTTACCGAAGGGCGGGCCGAGTGATCGTCTGAATCCTCACCCCAGTTACTAGGGCCTATGCTCAAGTATCTCCACGACGTTCAATACACCGCTACTCCACGGCGGGCCAGCGTCGGTGACATGGTGCTGGATTCTCGGCGCGTCAATGTGCTTCACCCTGGGAGCGAGCATTGCAGAAATCGTCAGCGCTTTCCCTACCTGTGGGGGTTTGTGAGTCCCCCAATCATCAGCGGTGTTACCACGAAGATTTATCTATGACACAGATACACCGCGTCTGCTCAACTTTCACCAAAGAAGCACCGTGCTAGGGTTTGTTCAAGCTACTTATTACGCGACGTAAAGTAACCCTTGGGAATAGGTGGGCTGGCTTGTCGGATGGCTCAATATTCTTGGTAAGTCAATTGCGATATAACGCGCCATACATTCTGACCGTTCTCCAGGTCAAATAGCTGGTATATCTTCAACGGAATACGGCCTCGCAAATATGATTTGGGCGGCCGTCGTGGTTGGGAAGGTCGATACTTGTTCATCCACAAATACAGCACCGCCACTCACCCAATTACCCTTCTAGGACGAGAACTATGTCTTGACTCAAGGCAAGATCGTCGGACTCTTCGCTGGCCTTCTCATTTTCCATGGAATTCTCGTGCGTAACTCTGTTGGCCTTCTTCCTCATTTGACAAAAATAACGTTCTTTTCAGAATTCCCTCGCAACGAAGCACCTAGCTCGCCTGACCACAGGTTTCGTGTTTGTAAACCTCGGCACCACATTCCGTGAGCAGCTCCTCCTACCTTTATACTCTTCTGACAAACGAAATTTATCTTCATCATTTCCTACAACAGTCATCATCATCGTTCTTCTTGCTACTACGCCTAGGTCGGAAATGCATCCTGCTTCGTATGTGTTTGGTTCCGAAGGTATCGTCAACCAAACTGGCGGTTGGAATACTGGAATCGCGTTCTTGTTTGGCTTGCTCAGTGTCCAATGGACGGTGAGTCGTATACTGGTAACATCATTCAAGCTCCACTTAAGTTGATCCTCTTGGCTCCACCTTCAGATGACCGTCAGTACAAGTCTTTTGGGGTTTTACCTCACACTCTCATTTCTTTCAATAGGATTATGACGCGACTGCACATATATCGTGAGTGTCGTGTGTCGTTCAATGCAATCGTGGCCTTTGTTAAGAAATTTCTGCAGAGAGGAAGTCCGACGAGCAGCTTACGCAGGTGCGTATCAACCAAACCATGAAATTGCTAGGGCTCTCTAAATTGAATAACAGCTCCTTCGGCCATCTTCATCGCCGGTATGTTTTGGAGTACGTTACGCTTTTGCCGGCGATGACTGAGTTGGTTCCTAGTTGTTGGTACTGGTCTCATTGGGTGGCTATTGAACATCGTGTTGGTCCTCTGCTCTGGTCCTCTGTGAGCATCCATGCGTTCGCCATGTAATCCATGCTGACCAGGATTTCCAGGGAGAATCTCCCCGGTGCCTCTGGATCCGCCGTCCTCGAGATTATGATGCTCCGCATGGGTAAAGCAGGTGCTCTTATTTTATGGGTATCTGCTATGTTCCCTTGTTCTCATTTAGCTTATACAATGTTAACCCAGGTCCATCTAGGTGTTTGTCTGCATGACAGCGTTCTTTGTCACCCAGACGGCCCTTCAAGCAGCCTCTCGCACGATTTATGCCTTCAGCCGGGACCACGGTTAGTCGCTGGATTTTTTCGAGTGCACGACACGGTGCTGACATCAAGCCCTAGGATTACCCGACAGAGGTTATTTCGGGAAAACATCGAAGAGAACGCACACTCCTCTTCGAGCCATCTGGTTAACCACTATTCTCAGTATCCTCCCTGGTCTCCTCGCCCTCGCTAGTCTGACCGCTGCGAATGCTATCTTCTCCCTGACCGCCATGGCACTCGATCTCTCCTATGTAATCCCTATATTCCTCAGACNGGTTCTTCCATAAACACCCAGAGGTGGTGTTCAAACCAGGACCATTCTACATGGGAGAGGGCTTCCTTGGTTGGGGATGCAACCTTCTTTGCATAGCCTGGACCTTGTTCGTATGTATCATCTTTGCATTCCCAACCGACCTACCCGTTACGCCCGACAACATGAATTACGCATCGGTGATCACCGTTGGAGTGATGGTACTCGCGTTGTAAGCCCTTTATTTTTTGATGATCTTACCCGGGGGCTGACAATGGATATCATCATTTTCACTTCTCAAGCGCGTGGTATATCCTTGGTGCACATAAACATTATTCGGGCCCTCAATCTAACCTCCATGAAGCGACACCCGATCAATGGGTTCATGATTCCGAGTCGAAAGGCCCGCACGAGCAGAAAATGTTCTCGGCAACCTAGACGACCGCCTCCTTCTCGCTTGGCTCCTTACTTCGTCATGGATGTCAGCTTTCATCTCGGTTCTTCGGTTGGAATAGTGGTCCAAGGATCTCGGGCGTCATCAACGGCGACTCTTTTCGGATATCGCTAGATTAATGATAATGTTTTATTCTTTCTTTTTCGGCTTCGCCTAGGATATGTCACGCCAATTTTAGAGGCGATACGCGTTCATTCTGCACATAGCTTTGCTATTATACCGTAAAGCCTCGTATATTGAGAAGGCGAGCGTATGATGATGATGTGCATTCCTTCCAGGCTCATCCTCGTTTTCTGAGCTACGTTCCTTTTCGATTGTTGGTTGGGTTAAGGCAATGCTGCTTCGTGAGTGCCTCGCGCCCGGAGACTGACCTTCGCCGTTGTCGCTATCAGAGGATTCTCACTCCCAGTGTCTCTCCTCCACGGACTTGTGCTGGGTAAACCATTGAGTACCCTCTACGTCTCTGCCTTTCCCCACTGATTTCCTCCCTCATTGTTTTCCAACTTCTATCAGCCAATAACCTCACACTTTCACTCCCACTCACAACAGGTTCGACGGCTTTTTACTGTCATCAAACTCTGATCTCCAAAAGTCCCAGCGTACTACGTGCATGTTAATTTCTTTCCACCGTATTCTCTAAGCCATTGACCCTGATCGACCTCCAACCTCGGTGCTCAGTATTCAGGGTCGGGGACCAAGGGAGTGCTCTTTGTTCACGCTCGTGATCTTGGGGCCTTTCGCTCTACTTACTGGCCTAGAAGGTACAGCCAGAGGTGGTGTTCAAGACATATCGTATGTCGTATCTGATTTCTCACTGTGGTCGACTGCCTGTTCGTTTGTTACCCTGAGCCTGAGATTGGTTCTCAACAGCGTCATCGCTTTCCTTCAAGGCGAGGTCCCAATGCACATGGTCCAGATGAACAACAGGAGATTGGGGGGTTTTCTAGACGGTGACGAAGGTGTTTTTATCTGTTCAATCGCTCGTCTGTTCAAGTCGCATCATCAACACTCTGCAGTCAAATGCATCCGAGAATACAAATGACGTCGTTTCCCTTGTTGTTTGTGGGGGGAATTACGAGAGGAATCGCTTCGTCGCAGCTCAATTTTAGTGGCTCAAGTTGGCATCGTCCGATAACAATAGAGTTAGGGAAACCTCCAACTCGATGGATAGAACCTGCCGAAGCCTCTCAAAAATGGTACATCATATTCGTGCGTCCCTTTATCACCGTCACCTCCCGAGAAATGTCTTATGTCCTCGCTCTCATGTCCCATTCCGATGCACCGAGTCCCCGTTTCCGACCTGCTCTTCAGGAAGATCCGTCACCGTCTCTAGCATTCCGTTGGTTATCTGTCTCCACTTCCGTCCAGGCACTCGCGTCGTCATACGTCTTATCTGGTCGACCTAGATGCTAGAAGGAATCTATCATCTTGTCCTGACTATGGCCGTCTATCTTGTTGGTCCGATGAACGTCACGCTGCTCCCCTTTTCGAACCTATGACGGTCGCATGCGATGAGTCCCAAGTGGTTAGTATCGTCCCGTCGTCGTGGGTTCCTAGCCCTTGACGGCAAGACCCCGGCATGTCGATATATGTTTGCCCTCAGGAGGCCAACATCATGCCTCAGGCTTCCGCACCAGGGCTTGGAGCTTGTGTGGGGTTTGTTTGAGGCTACTAGAACCCATCTGGTATTATCTTCCTTCCCCAACTTCATATTCATCGCTAACATCATTCATCCATAGTAATGCCAGCAAGCCTGACAGGCACATTTCATGCGGGACTAGGCCCGAGCGTGGAGCTATACGGATATCATCAACCGTTATTCCGGCTTCAAGATGCCTGGGATCGCATGGGCGGTCCACGCTCGATGTCCATGAGGGCGGGGATAAGACCACATCGAATCATTCATACCCGGGGAATTCCGCACTGGACCGTCCCTCACACTCCTCATTAACATTGGTCAATCGAAGATGCAACACTCATCTTAGCCTCACCACTCAGTCGAAAGGCGCACCAACCACCCGTCGGTTATGGTCTTCGTGTGAAGAAAGCTGGGTACTCTGAACCGAATTCCTTGTGGCATACTTTGCTCCTACCGTGGAAACTACCGAAGACCTAATCACCGCTACATAAGTTGCTGCCGGTATTCATCTTCTTTGTCCCGCAACTGCCATCCTTGGTCCCCCTCCGTGGCAGGCTTGATGATCCATACATAGATCTGATCACCACCGTTGCGACGGGAATGTATCCCACCGGCTCTAGTCACCCGGGTACTCAGGGGTCGGCTGGGTCCTGCAGGCGGGTACATCACGTGCGGACTCATTGTCACGCTCTGGGTACCCCGCGGGGTGGTGACGTGTATTCTCCTCCCTTATTTGTATTCCATACCCGCAATCCATGTTTTCCATCCGTCGATCGGCGGAATCGTGTGTCATTCACCCCCGAAAGCCTCAAAGTTCAACATGAATACCGTAAATCTACTCACCCAGCACTTTCCCTCGCCCTTTCCCTCCTCCTCTCAACCCATACCAGCTCGACCAACCTCCCCCTCCTCGCTGCGCGCAAAAGAGATCCTTTCAAATGGATCTTTCCTCGAAATTCGACGTTTTTGGAGGGGCGGGATACCCTCGATCAAGTCCCGCAGGCCTCGATTGAGGGTACCACGATAAGGGGGGAACGGGAGCCTCAATCGCGGGACATGAACCCCTCTATCGGATGGTACAAATGCCCTCGAAACCGGTCGAATGCCCCCCTAATCGTTTTGCCTACCAGTACCCATGTCTCGACCGTACGCCCCCGAAGATCTTCTGTGCGTTTCCTGCTTCTTGCGTTCTCAAAGATCACTGATCTTACTTGCCGAATAGCTCAAAGAATAAAACACAACTTCTTGCCATCATCGATGCGGATTTGGACAAGTGGCCGTATAAGCAAAAGGACGGGAAAACGGTCAAGCTCAACAAGTCGAAGGTCAGGGTTGATGAACTGCGTAATGTCCTCCTCGACCCTACCAACGGATTTTCAACAAACTTGCCGCGTCTTACTCCCTCCAACGCTCCTCGACCCAATGTCACCCCCACTCGTACACCTCAACCTGGTGGAGCTGCGGTATGTTACCAGCACTCACTAGATCACCTTTGCTAACATCCAATAGGCTATCCTTCAATCAAGGACAGTGGGACAACCTACTTCGAAGCCAGACAGGGTGCGTCTTGTGTTAATGATGATAAATTCAATACGCAATAACCCGGGTACTTTACCATAGAAGCTTAGAGTGTACCTCCATGACCGCCGTTTCGGGAAGATCCAACGAAATGCAAGATCCATCGAAGTTGCGCCCGCCGACTTTGTAGACTGTAACATCGGGGAATGGCGAGTACACGTCAAGGATGTCATCGAGAGGCTGCAGGTCCCTCCAGTTGCAATCACCGGCACAGGTAAGTCATTCATTACTCTCATTTCTCGAAACACTAGAACATTCAAATCTATTTACAATATGATACAGGCTCCGTTCGACTTGGAGTACCTGACGACATGGACTCCGAATTTACCGAATGGTTCATCGAAGGGGACATTTCGTGTCTAAACGCCGTGACGCCCAACCCCGAATTACTCAAGATCTCGGCAAAATCAATCTTGAATCTTAGTATCACCGAGGTAAGTCTGTGACTTTCTGGCCCTTACACATTCACTGAAACGACAGGAAGGGAGCTACTACTGGGAAAAGGCGTGCAGAGCCCCAGGATGGTCACTTAGAAGACCAAGGTGAGCTCGCCGCGCCTCGTCCAAGCTCGCGAAGTACTTATCCTCATTTCCAGATGGAGATGGTACCCCAATTACGAAGCGACGCCGAGTTGTCAGTAACGAGCATTCAACCCAACACCGAACGCTTCATATCAATCAACTTTCGGCACTGTTACACAGACGGCCAGGATATGATGACTTTTCAAAGAGCCGCCGCCGTTGCGTCTCGAATCCCGACATCGTTTCGCACTGGGCTTTTGCGGCCCAATTTTATAGTGCCTATTTTCACCAACTCACTGAGGCCATTGATGAGTGCAAGGTATGTACATCCGCGTGACCTCACACACCATTACTGCTCTAATTTCGCTACTAAGGGCTGCAAGATCACTAAGATAATGCTCTGTCGTGCGCTGGATATGGAAGAGTCCACTATGGATGTCATGCGTCATGGCCACCGACTTGTCGGTGTCTTTGGTCGGAACGGTACTCACCCTTGCCAAGAAGTCATCAACGTTCTCGAAGCTCAGGCAGAGCCACCCGCAGGCTCAACGGTGCTCTACAAGTTTCTTCGAAAATGGGAGAAAGACCATGGCTTGGATGTAGTATGAAGCTATAGTTTACAAGAATGAGTGTATTAGATCGACTACTTCAAATAAACATCGGAAGCAGTAAGAATTTCATTGAACAGTGTTCGATCGGGTTTTTGAAGATGTTCAATGAATGTGCGCGTTGTTTTGAGGTAAGGAATGTCTGCTTTAGGGATTGGGTACTTTTCCTCGAGGAATCGGAGGGCAAGCGAGGTCGACCACTTCTTGTGTTTCTCTATGAGTGCCTCGACTAGATCAGTGATCTTCTTGCGACGCGAGGATTCCGATTTGATTGATCTAATCCCACGTTTCCAATCGGGGCCCCAGCCTTCTGTCAGCGCGCGCACCGAAAGTTGTCCATCCTTCCCCTCAGCATACTCTTCCCAAATCTGCCTGACGGTGGGGTAGGATTTCGCAGGAGTCCACCAGGTGTACTTGGGAAGCCATTGGCGTGTCTTGAATACCCACTCAAATTCGTGATGACGGAGACGTTCAGGTGAGAACTTCTTCTCAAGTTCTTCGATGTGGTCGAGTTGTCGCGCTCGTTCGTAGGCATCATTCGAGAGTTGAAATGCCGTAGGCGGATACGAGGTTCCGGATCGGCTGAAAGTCTGAGTAGTCTGAGTAGTTTGAAGGGATGTCGTAGATGTTCCAGTGTCAGATGTAATGCCATTGGAACTGTGCACGGGAATGAGTGTAGGGGATGTTGTGGGAATGGGAATGGGAGGCGGAGTATTGGGAGGGATACCATTATCATGAATCTCAGATCGAGGATGCGGCTGAAGTCGAGCGCGCTTTCTGGGTGACGAATTCCCGGAAAGGCTGAGCCTTGATTGGATGAAACCTTCAACAGATGTGAGTTGCGCTTGTATCGATGCTTGGGCAGTGGTAAGGTGGTGAAGAGCCTCTTGATGTTGAATTGCGGCCTCACACACAACATGTCGTACGGTGGTCTTGAAATGGTCCGGGTATTGTTCCAACTCCAGCCGGCTAACTTGCTCAGCATTTGCGATGATAGTTCGAGAGGCTTCAGCCCAATGACGGAATGAGGCAGTGTTGAAGGGATGGTACGTGAAAATCTTCCAATGGGGATGCGTGGAAGATAGAACTGCGGCATCTTGGAGGAGGACACCACGGAAGCGAGTCAACGTTTTGAGGAGATTCTTGAGTGCTATGTCTTCGGCTTTATGGCCATGAAGTTGGCGACGTTTCGCTAGCTTCTGCTGCTCGTCCTCTACCCACGGGAAGATGATGTTGAGAAGATCAGAAGGTGGATCTATATCAATAGACTAACTCAGGGATGCGGGTAAATAATGAATCAAGTAAGTGCGTACCTAGTTTTGCTCGAGGGACCAGGTACTCAATTTGTTTGCGGGGGTTGAAGCCAGCAGCACCAAGCATCGCATCAACAGGTCTCGTACGATCGTAAACGGAATACGATCCGGGTTGGCTCCAACCACCAAGGATTTTTGTATCGTCCCGTGAGGCACCATTTTCGCGTGCAGTAGTGGCTGCATATGGACGACCCGCGTGCGTTGATTTACTGACCGCAATGTCGTTCTCCAGCTTCATCTTATTGATGGGCCGCCGATGCGCTATAAATATTAAATGGCTCCTCAGCAGCCGTATCCAGAAGTAGACTTCACTTCACAAACCTTCGTATGACATCTCTGAGGTGTCGCCCTCAGCGCCAGGAAACAGCTTTATCTTATACCATTCCCGATTCCCGTATTCATCTGCTCCATCCCCAGAAAAACTCGGCTCAAAGTTGGGAGGGGATTTATCAAGAATATGAAACCAGCTGAAAAAGTAGAATGCAAGGGCGCCAACTGCACACAAGTCTGGACTTCGGTGGCGAAATGCTCCATGTTCATCTATTCGGCCGCTGGTATTAGTCTTTCCTTGATTAGAAATAAATATCAGGGCCTGTGTTTGTTAACTCAGTAATGCTTAACAGATGTTGTGAGGTGTGTTCGAGCTTACCATTTCTTTGGCTTCGGGACCTTTGTCTGGAAAGGCAATGTCGACCGTCTTGATGTCAGAAAGGCCAAGGCGGCGAGTATTGTCCCCACGAAAAGCTGTTGCTGTGGAAATGAGAAGCATGGTTCGGTTGCGTATTCCGGCGTGGAGACTTGGTTTTGTCGGTCGGACTGAGTGCACAAACCAAGAAGACCCTCGGATCAGTTCTTCATCCGTGTAAATATCTGAGACGGAGCCGGTAGCCTTAGTTCGGGCAGCACTTGCAAGTAGCTGAGCTTCGCTTGTTTGAGCTGCTCTTTCGTAGGTCCGAATCCGTTCGTCATCGCGTAATGGCCGCTGTGACTCTGGACATTGCTTGTAGAGGTCTTCGTGCTGATGATTTCGGCGATGACTCTCGAGCGCGCTAACAGTTTGCTTGATAGACTGCACACCAAGTCTGGTTCCTGGCATCTCAAGATCATCGTGCTTGCGCTATAGTCGATCCGAGGTCAGGTCATTCATGGCATATATGGAAGGAAAAATATTGGGGGGCCCGGGGAGGCGGGACTACTCACTTTAGCTCTTGTACTCTCGTACTCTAAGTAATGTGCAACTTTTGTCGCAGTAATTGGCATCGCCAGAATGTTGAGGTGAGCTTGACTTGCCCAGAATGCTTCGTAGTTTCGAAGGTGACGGCTATACGCCACCTCAGTCCCTTTACCGCTGATCATCTCTGCTCGAAGCTCCAAGCGTCGGGTATGGGTTTGTGCTTCGAGTTCCAGATATGGGTCGGCAAGGTCAAGGTCATCGTCCAGGGTTGTCGCTTCGGCAGAGGGTGAGATTTCTTCGTCTGGCGGACCTGTGAACCGGTAGAGCTGACCGTCTGAACCGTCCTCGGATGGCATCTTGAAGAGCTGGTGAAAATTGCGATGCGAGTGGAGGTTGAGTGAAGTGTAGAATCGTCGGTGGGCAGGAGAATGGGGGACAGTAGTCTGCAGGGGCATTTTGGCCTTTAAGTCGCGTCGGATGTGGCCAAGTGGCCAGTGTGGCCAGTGTGGCCGTTGGACAATGATACTGAGACGCGAGCGGCGAGAGGCTCAAGATGCTGCCAGCTTGCCAGCTGGAGTAGAGCAACAAGTACCAATGACACTCAGAGTATTCGAGGGTAAATTAGACAAATAATAGTTTGAATTATAGAGAGTGCATAGTAGATTATAGACGTCGGCGTCGTGATAGTCGATGACAAGGAACCAAAAAGGAAATAGGGGGCATTGTGAAGCGAGTGTGGCCACGATCGAGGACAATGGGCTCTAAAAGATAAGTGATATTGGCGGGTATTCCGCTCTCTGCTGTACCCATCCAGTACCCAGAGGGTAACCGTCAGTCACAGGCGGTGTACCCAGCGGATGTGGTCGAGTCGAAATATACTCTATGTATTCTTTGCAGAGTCACGCCGCCACCTGATGCTACTTCGCGACCTCAGATGAGTGGTCATTGAGATCGGACAATGGAAGAACCACTCTTCCTTGATGGCGTTTATCACCATCCTCCCTTGTCCGTCAAATCCATACGCTTCTCTAGCCTTGCTTCTTCCCTTAGAGTTGAGCCTTGAGGGCATAACTTAGAACTCTCGCCACCGGGAGTGTCGAACCCCTGGAAGTTTTCACGATCTGTCCATCATCACAGTTTTACCGTGTTTGCGTGTTGTTCAATCGGAGCACACCCATATCATTCACTGGCAATGGCTTCCGATATGAGCACGTCGATCTGGCATGTCCCGGCCCTCAGGGAAGCACAAGTGTCTTTCTTTTCTATGTGGAAGATTCGAAGCTGTCCAACTTATGTACGCCATGCATCACCTCACACGCCTTGATTCGACCATCAAGCCACTGTAGGCGGGGGACAAACTCGGATTCGTCAAGCCAAGAGAAAGCTCAGCCTGAAGTACCAATTTGCCTTTAAGGGAATTCAAGGATTGGCTATCGGAAGGGTTGACACGGATGCCGACATAAAGTGTTTGGACACAACCAGCTCGACCGGGGCCGGAGACTAACTGGCGCGAACATATAAATACTATTCTTTGGTCAGGGGATAACGGTTTCGCGCTCCGTTCGCTTCCTGGCATGACGATGATGGCAGAGGCTTGGGAATGCATACACCCTATCGTATACTTCAGGCCCACCGCATGAATCAAACGAACGCTCTTCGGCTGAGCCTCTGCTTCTCCAACATCCATGAGACTCGGAGCTGCTGTTACAGCTGACCGTTGGCAATGGATAACCGCTATAATTAAGTACCACATATCATGAGCCTCTATCACAAGTTCAAGGAATGATCGACTTTATCTAGACCAATACGGTACGAGACGGACGCCCTGAAACTGTGGAGCTAACTAGAACTGCGAGTTATTGTCGGGGATATGTTAGGTACACCATCTAAAATGTGTGTTTCTGTTGTTGCGAGGACATGAGGCATCCCCGGGAACACACGCCGCAAACCAACAAAACTGGCCCCGTGGTATGCGTGGGGAAACTCTCGGATTGCCTCAATGCCCGGTTACAAGCGCGTCCATCGCGCAGAAGTGTGCGTGCATCAACCCCACGACAAGCGTTTCAGCCTCCCCAAGAAAACGGGAGCGGTGCAACATGAGAACCAAAGTTGAATCCCCTGAATGAGGCCCCTGAAGGAAACCATTCCAACTTCCAAGTTGGAGAACCAGCTCAGGCGAGGAACCGATTGTCGGGATCAGAGCGCACTCACTCTGAGAATTATATGGACCACCTCAAACATGCGCCTGCAAGACTTTTGCAAGTAACAGTTCCACCGTCCAAATTAGCCGAGGACTAGACCCCCCTCCCTGTGGTGATTGGTGATTCTCACTCCACGACTGACCTTATAGCCACCACGATGCAGTAAACCTAGAGACTTACTCTGAGATACCTGTATCAGACACAAACTGCGAATGGCTTGTGCGTAAGGGACATCCATCTGAAATTCACACTTCCAGAAGCAATGTTTCGTTATGTTGGGGTGGTCAACAGACAAGCAGATGGGAGAGCGTGAGTCCAGCAGTAACCGGATAGGGAGGATGCCCCAGCTCTTGAGCCAGAGGATGCAGTTAACGGAAGGAGGCGATGGTTATCGTGGACCTTATATATGTTCCGATGGACACCATTTCACAATCGCAATCGAGGGGAAGGTGGCATGCCAGGAACAAGCTTTCTAGCATTGAATACAGTGCTTCCTATTCCCTTCTTCGATTCATGGTACCGGAGAAAAGCATATTCCTGAAAGTCACCGGTCATCCCGTCCATCAACCGAGCTTCGGCTATGCTGTAATACCATCCAACTGGTTGAAGCGAAGTCGCGCGTTATATGATGGTGCTAGTTGCAGAAGAAAGGGTGACGCGAACGTAAGTGCGAACAGATGATGGACGAAAAGATAGCCAACCATGGTCCGTTGAATGGCGTGATAGAGACTCCGGGAGCGTCTTGATCTAGACACGGGAGGCGTACTAGTGTATGGACAGAGCTTGGAAGTCTGGCTAAAGCGTCTTGGCNTTTTTTGTTTTGGCCGCCGGTTAAGTGTGGGGCCCGCCTTTCTGAGGTTTCGCAATCAATACCCAGGTACTAATGGGACTGGATATGTCTATACCTCTCGTCATGGGTCGTCCACAGGTGCGCCGCACCTTACTCTCGGGTGCAAGCTACTCCTTGGGAGGCAGCATCATTTCATTAAAGCAGATGATATAGGCTAGGTTCACTGCACGCAATTTTAGAACGCCATACCAAGCCCCTCGTGAGGTGCCTCCTTGGGCTGCGCAGCAACTCGACATATGGCAGTGGGTAACTGAGGTACACAATTTTAGCAACGATCATAGCTCAATCTCAGAAACGTTACCGGTTGCGTCTAATGCCTGATACCTACTTCAGTAGGAGAAGGTTTAGAAATGGACCCCTTTAAAGCATCACGAGGATGGCACAATCCTCGCACCATCATGTGCACGTGTCCAATATCATCATCATGTGATCCAGGACTTGACTCCACCTTGACAATGACCATCATTCGACGTCCCAAACGACGTGCTCACACATCCCCCACCGTTGAATCCCCCCCAACATCGACCAGAAGGCTTCCCAAACTACCTGGAAGCTCTTCTATGAAATCCCCAACCCAAAATTTCCACTTGCCATCGTGCTACGGCTTCCTCGCGCCCCAACACCCGACGACGCACCTTGAACACGATCGAGCACCCATTTGCCATCTCAGAAGGACAACGATGAGTAGTCCAAGGGCGACGAGTACTCAGTAAAGGTCGTCCGGAGAGGACCCTAGGGTCTCTTCCTGAACGCCGGAGGCTCTTGTTGTGCTCCGAAAGCTCATAAGAATGCTGCCTTGGGTGTCTCAGTCGCCTTGTGAGCACGTCCACCCCAGCACCTCTCCCCCATTTCATCTCTCCCTTCCAGCGCAACCCCCTTCGTGTTCCCTCAAAATACCGCATCGACCAGTTGGAAGATCGAAGGTGGGCTCTACGCGACGATGCAAAGTTTCTGTCGAAATTACTAATCTTTAAACTCACAGCTATTTCGAAACATTCTCTAAACGCGAGCTCCACGAGTTCATCATCCCTCAACGCCTCGAATGTTGGTCCAAGTCGAAGAAACTGAACAGTAGGACGATGAAGCAAACCCTTCTCACCGAGCTTCTGAATCCAGCGAACGGTTTTGAGGTCAACCGCATCGCTCCTCCCAATTTAGCAAGCGACGAACCATGGGTCCCGGACAATTACCTCCCCCTTTCTCCGACAATCTGCCATGTAAGTCTTGCATGATTCCCCTTTTCAGCCTACTCGCTCTCTGACATCAATTGAAGTCCGTTCTCATTCTCCTGCACGATGCACGATTCAACCCTGCCCAGATGTCAACTCAACCCCTCAATCTTGACGTCCGTAGCACACTCAGCTGTCCCGAGAACAAGTACTACGTTGCGACGTCATAGGCTCTCCATCGTAAGTACGATAAATGACTTACTATATCCTTTAAAACTGTGTAGCCGAGCCTTCGAGGTCGTTGACGGCGGTCGTAGCCAGCAAGTTGCGAACAACTTGACAACACCTCTACCTGCCACGACGAACTCCCGAACCAATGGGTGTGACAATAGGAGTAGGTGGGGATATGGTGCACGAACACGCGGTCGACCTAGGCAGAGTGGGAGAGTCCTTCGTGGGAGGAACTAGCGTGTTTGTTTCAACAAAACGGTCAGTTTAATCACCATTAAACCACAAGCGGGGACACTCACTCATAGGCTGTTCATTCTCCAGGTTATCTCCTCCCTCACGGCCTGTGGTGTATTGTGTCAATGAGGTACCTACCGAACCGCTTGTGTCGTCTATGTAGGCTACCTTGTTGTAATCAATTGAATAGACATCGACGCCTTCTGGATGTTGTCGCCGTCGTCACTACCATCACCAGCAAGTTAGGGTTGCGTGCGACCTACAACAGGCAGTCAGTACATTTGACAAATATCTTGAAGCTACAAACTTTCTACTTACCCAATCACCTCAATAGGTCTCCTCCCCATCGTCGACCCGAGTGGGTTGTTCAGGGTGTGGCGAGCCCTTGTTTTCATCATCGTCGCTACACAGCCGAGACATACAAATTATTCCATCGGATGGATATTCGACGTTTCAAGCTGCCACGAAGACTGAAGGGAAAAGGGTCCTGCTTTCCTCGACCTGCTTTCTAGCCAAGATCAAGCGCTGTGTCGGGCATCGACAGCAACCTAGAAAGGAAAGAGGTCAGCATGCTACCTACTATCATCAGAGTATCCCGCTGTCAACAAGCTTCGTCGCATTGTCCGAGTCGTCCGTTCGTCTCCACAACGGCGCGAGTCTTGGCTCTCCGTCGTTCAACACTTTAGCTTCGACTGATTCTCAGAGTCTTGCTCTGATGCTCATTTTAGATGTGAGGACTTGATGGTCATCAACTCACCAGATGCTTCGTAAGTTTTATCTTCTCTACCAAGTCTGTGCTTCCTAATACCAAGCCCTGTCAGGTCGTGCCCTTGATAATAAGGAGAGTGTCACCACTTTTGTCGAGCGCTTCTGGTGAGATCTCTCCCAGTACGAACTCACCAATAACGATTGGACGACCATCTCCCTTGTCACCTCGTGGTTGAAGTCATTCCGCTCGGCAACAAACGAGATGTCGACAACTAAGCAGCCTATGATCTCCACCACCCTTTCGATCTTCTGTGGGTTACAGGATCACCTCAAGGATATCCTTCGGAATCTTCCCAGCTCCACCTCGCCTCAGCTTAAAGCCGCACTTACTGTATCACGTCGAAAGCTGAGCGACTACTATTTCAAGTATGACGAGTCACCTTACTACACCTGGGGCAAGTAAGCTGTCTTTCTCTGTACTTTATTCTGTTCCCTCACTGACCCTGTCCATGATTAGTCCTTGACCCTTGCATCGGCTACGAGGGCCTTCGAGAAGACTATCGCGATGACCCCTCCCTCCTTGAATATCTCGAGGACTCCAAGAAGAATCTGCAAGATTATTTTCAATCAAGATATCTCCAGCGTAGCGCGACATCCCCCTCTCCCTCCACCACTACCTCTCTACCCAGTGCCCACCCTTCCGCCACCCGTCCTCAGCACTCCCCCCCAGAAAATCAACTTTACCAAGCGCTACCAGCAGAAAGACCGCCCCGATGCTGACCAGCTTCTCGATTTCTTCAAGGTTCCTCAAGAGAGCTTTGATCATTGTGATCCCATCAAGTGGTGGGTAGGCCGCAAGTCTCAGTTCCCTGATTTGTTCCGTCTTGCGCGTGACATTCTCTCTATCCCTGGTATGTCTATTTTTGTCAACTCTTTTCAATTATGGCTTATTGTCTGGTTTCTAGGCTCTGCGGTCGCTGTCGAACGTGTGTTTTCAGGTGGCCGTGACACCATCTCCCTGCGCCGCGCCAGTCTCAAGCCTGAAACCATTCGGACTCTGGTGCTGGTTAAGCAGCACCTTCGCCTTGGTCGCACGGCTGTTTGTGAGGTACTGGGCAGTCTTTAGAATTATTTTACAAGTTTTGTACTACCGTATAACCGTTTACGGCCGTATAAGTGTCCGTACCCGTACCGGTCAGCCTGAAAATAAGATCATACTCGCGCCTCCAAAAAGTAATGGTGCACCCGAAGAAAGATTGAGTCACCCTTTGCTGTAGAGCCCGGGCATTTTCTACAAAACTTTTGAGTGAAGTAAATAGGTATTCACCTGAGCTTTCATAGTGTATGGCTACAAGGAAATTCACACCGAACTGTGTGGATCGAGGGTGTCGCAAATAAGGTGTCATTTTGCTTTCGTCTCGAACCAAGGTTCCGTTGGCTCTGGGGTTCAGAAATATTATATGGTGTAGGGCTTCTAAACCCCTCTTCGATGTGTGAAGGGAAAGATTAGAGAGCTAATCCATCGAGAGAAACTGGGGGGACTAGTTCGTGTTAGACCTACCAAAAAAGGCNAAATCTCAGGAGATCAAGGGGTAAAATCACCCAAATGCCTCACTTTCGAGGAGTCGTCCTACCTCACTGAACCGGCTTTCCCAGAAATGAACTATACAAGTGTTGTCCTGATATATTAGAGCTCCTAATCCCCACATCAGATTGGCTCTGAAGAGTCTGTGGGAAAAGCTCACTCCGAGCGTGAAATTGATTCACCCCCTCAGGACGTGTTTTGATTGGCCCTCTTATTCACACAATCATTCCCTTGAACGACTAATAATTTTCATATTTTTTATTATCAAGGGGGTCAAGGGGATAACAGCGAAGCACTGGTCAAAAGGTGCACCATTACTTTTTGTGGGCACGAGTATACGGTACGGCTTCCTATATATCTCACAGTACCGTAGGATATACGGACGTATTCGTATACGGGTACGGGCGGCAGCCCTACCTGAGTTGGTCTATGCGTGCAGCGTGCTCTTGATTTTAACCTGCCCCCCAATTCTTGGACGGAACAATTAAATAATCACTAGGCTTCACATTCCCTCTCGTTTTTTGTTTATCGCAGCCACGAAGTCTGCTCCCATACTTATGGACTGCATACGCTCACAGAATCGTACCTTTGTCCCTGTAAGCGTGGTGTGCCATAGGACAAGCTTAAGTACTTCTGAGCTGGTCCTATCCGCTGGTACTCCAGCCTTTGTATCTGAACCCATTCCCTCATTGACAACCTGCTGTTACTGTTACCCCCCGCACCATAGCTTATGCATGTGTGCCATTACAATCGACTACCATCAACAACCACTCCGAATCAAAGTGATTGGGACAAGATTGGGAGGGGGGCGGGCGGCGGGTGTGAAGGCAACACACTGGTCAATGGTATGGACAGATCAGTTGTCGTTACGATAATCTCGTTTCTCAACGATCAACGCATTGTTGCATTATGAAAGACTTACCCGGGCCAGGTGTACTTATATGTATACAGTCCCCACCCCACCTTTTGGACTAAGGATCTTATGGGATATTCGGTATCAGGTATTGCCATATTTATGTGGCCCTCCGTTCGTTATTTCCCCATGGCTGTCGGAGTGTGCGTTTCCGTTGACTAAATATAAAGTGAGGGAGGTGTCCCCTGAAACTCCTTTACTCCTTTCACGTGGATCACAAGGTACGACTTCGATTGGCATCCGTTATGTCTAGCCTTTTCGCATCGCATCATCTTAAGCATGGGATGAGGTAGATAAGCTTATACTCTAATGGTTCTGTCTGAGCGTGGGTAACTCGGTTTTTGTTGATCAACAACGTTGCCATTGGTGGGATGAGAAGCAAATTATGAATTGCCAGGGGCTCGGAGGCAAATGCTCCTCGAAGCCTAGCGACCGCATTGGTGCGCTGCTCATCTAGTACGAACCAAGCTCACAGAAGCGACATCCAATCAATCACACTCGGTGGCGACAGTGGCGATTCCATGGCCTGCGATTCGACGAGGCTGTGAACCAAGACTGTCCAGTTTCGCATGTCGGTGAATTTACTCGCCCTTGATCATGATCAGAACGAGAAGATGGAGGCGTTTCTTTTATTTTCAGGCTGCGACTGTCATCGTTGACGAGATATCCCCGACGTAGCTGTCGCCAATGAGAA
>JAPEVF010000651.1:0-25984 GCA_029747585.1 Pleurotus djamor
GATGTCGAATCGGAGGAGGGTAGTGTCTGATGCGAGGATTGGATTGAGGGTGGGGTATTTAGCAGATCGGTAAGCGCCTCCTCCGTTGCCTGTCAGAAGGTGAGATCGATCGATGCTTTCAAGGATATGAAGGTTATCTACCTTGGGGAGCTTCATTGTAAACTGGACGATTCCAGGCTGGCTGCTCCCAGTATGCCCCAGGCGCGTACTGCTGAGGAGGCGCGTAAGGTGGTCCAGGTTGCTGCTGATACTGATAGTAGCCGGGTTGCCAAGGGTTCCACTGGTTATTCATTGTTTGTCGAAAGCGCTGGAGTCGAGGGTCTAGTATGTTTGTGGTATCGGAGAAGAAAGGGACTGGATGTCAGGCAAGCTTTTCTACGTGCTCGGCGAGAGCGGTGTCTTCGGGCGATGACTAGGTTCAGCGCCTAAGCAGTGTCCTTGGACGAATTCTTATGAGGAACCTTATGAGCGATTGAACAGCAGCATGGAAGAACCTCGAAGTTACATTCTTCGTCATGATGACTTGGGAATAGGAAGGAAGATACCTGGAAATCGGTCATTTAGCCTTCGGAGCGCCAGTACCAGCCACCGCAAATGACCCTTACGGCGATTTCCATGGGAAAACGATGGGCTATGTTTGAAGGCCAGGAAGATTTTGGGAGTCCTGGTACTGTGGGCTGTGGAGTGACATCTGGCCCAGAAGTTCTATATGAAGTCCTCTCAACTCGCGGACTCTCACTCACCCCGGACGGAGGGCTTGATGGAAGGCGTTGGACTCGATCAGGAGATGTAGGGGCTAGGGGCCGTAGTTGCCTCGCAAAACTTTACGTCCGGTCTACCACGAGTACATATTGCGGACGCGTAGACATCTACCTATCCAAGTAAGCTAGCTCGCGGTATTACAATCTCAATTCTTACTTGTTCATCCCCCCTTCAGCGAACATCACTCACGTGTGCGTCCGCTTGATTATATGTAAAACAACACCCACGCCAAACACCGAATCAGAGGCTCTCGGCTATGTGTGTGGGAGAGTCTCGTCCTATTTATGCAACTCTGTGAATTTAGTTTGCGAACGCAAATAATATTTATATTGGAGAAGCCATGCCGAGAACTGGCATAGGGACGAGGTCAGCTGAGGCGATATGTTTGATGATTTCTCGGGAAGAAGTTCACAGGCGCGACGAAGCGGGGCGGACGCTGTGTGATTTACTTCCAAGGTGGTTTGTGCACAGAAAACTGACACAAAACCGCACGTCGTTGTTGTCTCTGGCTGCAAGAGCGAATAACACGCCGGACCCGGTTAGCGCCCATATGGGTTGATAAACTCGAGACACGGGATTGGCCCGGAGGCAATTTGACTCGGACTGGCTCGGCTTACAAATTCTAGAGCTTTCTTGCCCCCTCCTCGCGCTTGCAAACCTCCTTTCTCTCAAACAACCATGTCCTTCTCCTCCTTCCTCCGTGCTCCTGCTCGCAGAGCTGCCTTCTCGGTCTCCGTTTCCAGGGCACCGCTGCGCAACCAGACTGCTTTCCGCAAGTTCTCTACCCCAGCGCCAGATGCACCGCAGGCAAAGTCAAATACGGC
Source organism: Pleurotus djamor (assembly GCA_029747585.1). Taxonomy (NCBI): domain Eukaryota; kingdom Fungi; phylum Basidiomycota; class Agaricomycetes; order Agaricales; family Pleurotaceae; genus Pleurotus; species Pleurotus djamor. The sequence continues at coordinate 1,587 of JAPEVF010000651.1, forward strand.
CTTGTACGCTACTCTGGGTGCTGTGACCGTCGGCGCCGTTGGATACTGGTTGTACACCTCATCCGACGACGCGGCCACAGCCGTTAAATCGGGTGTGCAGGCTGGTAAGGTCGCAGCCAACTTTGTCCCCACAAAGGAGGACTACCAAAAGGTCGGTAAATTGCCGGTGTGGAGGGTTCGGATCCAAGAGCTTTTTCTGACGTGTCGTGTCTTAGGTCTATAACCGCATCGTCTCTCTTGTTGAGGATGCTGGCGACTACGACGGTACAGAAATTTCGTGTTATCAGCCTTTTACTCACGCTGATAAGCTTCGTAGATGGGTCATATGGCCCAGTCCTTGTCCGACTCGCATGGCACAGTTCCGGTACTTACGACAAGGAGTCAAAGACCGGTGGAAGGTGCGAAATAATTAGACCGTTGAAACGCGTCCCCTCTGACCTCAGCGTCGCTTACAGCAACTATGCTACCATGCGCTTTGAGCCGGAGGCCCTCCACGGCGCCAACGCTGGTCTTCACGTCGCCCGCAATCTCATGGAGAAGGTCAAGGAAGAAAACCCATGGATTAGCTATGGTGATTTGTGGACACTTGCAGGCGTCTGCGCCATCCAGGTATGGATCAAACTGTCCATCAAGACGAAAATTGTAACGCTCAGCTGTTTGCATAGGAAATGGCTGGTCCCAAGATCCCATGGCGCGCCGGTCGCATTGATGGTGTAGCTGCCCAGGCCACTCCTGATGGTCGTCTCCCTGATGCTACACAGGGTGCTGACCACCTTCGAAACGTATGCTATTTCCTTCCTTTACCGACGTAATTTCTTCTCACACGTCTTGCGATGTAGATTTTCTATCGCATGGGGTATGAACAACCCGTCTACGCGACGTGTGATTTTCTAACCTCTATTCGTTTATGATAGCTTCAACGATCAGGAAATCGTCGCCCTCTCCGGTGCCCATGCCCTCGGTCGCTGCCATACCGATCGCTCTGGTTTCGATGGCCCATGGACTTTCTCTCCCACCACCGTGACGAACGATTACTACAAACTCCTCTTCGACGAGAAGTGGGTGTGGAGAAAGTGGAACGGCCCTAAGCAGCTCGAGGACAAGAAGACCCGCTCTCTCATGATGCTTCCGTATGTCCTCATGTTCACTTCCTCTCATGTCATTTCGTGCCGTTGACACGTTTGCGCTTTTAGAACGGACTACGTGCTCACCCAGGATAAAAGCTTCAAGAAGTTCGCCCGTGCCTATGCCGATAGCCAGGAACTCTTCTTTAAAGAGTACGTTACCCTGATTTTTCCTCGGAAATAATGCGCTTTTTGCTGACTTTCCGTTGCGTGTAGTTTCTCAGCTGCTGTTTCCAAGCTCTTCGAACTCGGTGTCCCTGAATCTCAGTGGGTTACACCTGAACCCTGGATCATGAAGTCCAGCGAGGAGCAGGCCTCTGAGGAGAAGAAGTAATTTAGCGACGAACCATTATTTACCTAGTATGTACTCTTGATCTCTGGTCTCGGCTTCGAGTTTCCTTTCTGCGAGGGACAGATGTGTTCGATTCATAGAAGACTTGGTTCGATAGATCTTCTTGGGCTTCGCTAGATGAGATACTTAGAAGTAGAGCAATGATATTTTCTTGTAATACTCGACGTTTGAACATGAAATCGGAGGAGATTGAGCAAAGGAGTGCCGCGGCGAGCGTGAGCTATTTGGCTTTGAAAAGATAGTGACCAACACCCCATCTGAATGGACCTTGATCAACGAATGGGGAGATTTTGACTGTGGTGGTACTCACTCTTGACCATTGTTTGTATTGAACAATTCCGAGCAGGCCATGTAGAATACCCTAAACCTGCGATCCAGTCAGTCATCTAATGTGACAATATAAACGACAGCAGACGTACCGATAGAACGCAGCAGCCCCGTCCGAGGCTTGCTTTCCTTTGGACACGGCATCGTCTTGGAGGGTCTTCAAGCCCTCTACGAATATCCCGGCGTAAGCCCAATGCTCAAAAGGATTAGGGTCGCCATACCTTTGCCATTCTTATCTTGAAGCTTGAGCCAATCTTCGAGACTCCGAGAATAATGTGTCCCAGGGAGGTACCAGCTTCGAATGAGAGTCAGGTCACTTTGAAAGTAGAGCTATGATAGTGGTATTTCGATAAAATGAAAATCAACAGAGATGAGTGAGAGTTGCTTACGAAAAGGTCATGAGAAGGCATCGTCCCTCCTATGAATAGAGCTGAGTGTTCCAAAACTTTATGATGTTGATGAAGCATTCAGATTTACCGGAGAAAAAGTTCTTCGCCATCCAACCGTCGCCTTCCTCGAAGTGATACGGGGTCGTACGATGACAAAAGATGTGGATAAACAAGAGAGATTCGTCGTTGGAATCACCATGGGGTTGGAGCCATGTAGATACCTTCTTGAATAAAGCTTGGTAGTTCTTCATATGTTCGAACATCTTCACGTAAATGATAAGCCGCTGCGCATGCGCTTACAGGCGGTGTTGACTTACTTCAATGGAAAGGATGCGGTCGAACCTGGTGAATGCGTTAGTAAAGCTCTGAACGGTTTGACGAAGCGGGAGTAGCATACCGCTTGTCAGGAGGGAACTCAAACGAGTTGACGTCCCCCGTGATGATCTAGCACGAAGCCGAAATATCTGAGCACTGTGGCAATGTTCGAGGACGCGGGGATTACCTCTAGGTTGTTGAACCCGCGCTCTTTGGCTATGGAGTCAATGTGGACCTTCTGCGTCTTCGAATTAGACAATCCGGTGATCCTGGAATTTGGATATTTCTTGACATATACGTATAAGAGAGCCGTACAAGAAATAGTTCAGATCAATACGTACCTTGGCAAGGAAGAGCGACAAACTACCCCAGCCTGCAACTTGATAAGATATGAATTTCCAGGATGCGACAAACTGCACAAACCACATCCAAGATCCAGAATATCAAGACCATCCTTCAGTTGAGCCTTTTCGCAGTAGCTCTCCAGCATCAAAACCTCTGCTTCCGCAAGTGTTTCTTTGCCAGTCGGGTAGAGGCAGGACGAGTACTTCGCGTAGGGTCCAAGGCAAGATAGAATGAACTCTGTAGACACCTGAGAGGCCAAATTCGCGCATATATGCAGTAAGATTCCTTCTATGCTCGGAAAATCGACTTCACTGACCTCGTAATGTTGTTCATTCGCCTTTTCGGTCACGTCGGCGATAGTATCTCGCGCTCTAACCTGTTCAATCCACTCCATTTTGGCTGCATGGTTCGCCTCAAATGAGCCTTGGTCGATTTCGCGCAGTCTTTGTTGAAGCAAAGCACGAATAGCCCGTCTGAGGACAAAGTCGGGTACTAGGCCCTGTGAATGAATCCGGGAAGTGAAATCAGCGTCCTTGTCTCAATGAAGGTGAAAATTCAGCGTTCGTGCTTGGACTAACCCTGTCCAGGAGACTGTAGCCGGCTTCGAGTATCGAGTCTGGTATCATGGTTGAAAAGAAGAGGGAAAACGAGGCAAAGGTTGTTTGAAGGGCAGTGAGGTCATGTTGGTTGCAACAGAAGCTACAGATCGGCGATTTCGCGGCGACCATCAAACACCCCTATAGCTCCTATAGTGTGTGGTCTCGGAGGCAAGCTGTCTTTCAAGCTCTTCAAGCTTCAGTACTAGTAGTCAGTACTAGTTCTGACGAATGCGTTTGCATTTCTAGACAGTTAAGTAATGAAGCTCCCTACATTGATATATCATACACGGGCCTTGACATTGATATTTGGCTTGATCACAAGAATCCGAAGGTCCAAAAGATCCCCACATATTGCTTTTGCGCCATCTATGAACCTTTGCGATTGACTGGAAGCCTCCAAGGGGTCATCTGCTTCGCCTTTCAACTTAATCACGGCTCGCCGAAGCTCTGCGGATATCACCAACTTTATCAGAGCTACACCAATCCGCTCCCAAATCTGCGGTGCCAAAGGACCCCGATTCGCGGGGAGGTAGACCGTCACGCTTAACTCGACGAGGTGAGGGACTGCTTGGGGAGACATCGCGTGGATGGTATCGCCTAGAAATGACTCAAAGAGCTGTGGGCCATCATTGACATTGGCGAACAAGGAAAAGTCGAGTACGTTGACGTTATGGAATTCATGAAAGCAAGGAACATCTGATGGGTGGAAGGTGCCTGTGGAAATCCAGGCGCTCCGGTAAGAAGGTCTTTCTCTGTACTATGGGGGTATTGGTACATACCTCTGTCGAATGCGAGCGAGATTCCCAGCCTTTCAATGTTTGGAGCGGCAAATGGGAGGCCGAATCGCGATGACGAGGTTTCGATAACGTTTGAGGCTAAACACTGCCGCAAGTAGCGGCTGAGGTTGGGTGCTTGGATGGTCTCTTTCACAAAACTGCCAACGGAGGAATCATCAAATCCTAGCCACAGCTCCTCAAGCCCTGATAAAACCGCTTGGGCGGATGCATAGCTTGCATCGATCTCGAGATGTCTCCTGAGTGCGATTCCGACGAGTTTGAGAACGCGCAGTTGCGACGTGCAATGGCTGAGCAAGTGGACTAATTCTAATCCATTCTTGGAGAAGGATCCATTCTGGATTATGAGGGTTCGAAGATTTGGAAGAAGAGGCATCAACGCAGGTAGGAGTGTGGACGGAAGTTTGATCCATTCCCTCACGTATAGAGACATATGTAGTTGCCTCACATTACTGAAGCGGGAGAATAGTGGGGGAAGGATAGAAGCGACATCGTTGATCGTGGATTCCCCATCATAAGGAAAAACGTCTCCGAAGGTAATCTCCAGATATCGAACATAGCATGCAAGGTGAGGAGATGTCTCCAGCAAGGCCAAGAATTTGGGACACGATGAAGCAGGATCTTCGCTCTCATCGATAGAGAACGTTTTGAACAAAATTTCTTGCGAAAAATGGGTCCATGACGAGCATACTACGGAGCAAGACCGTAGAGTCTCAGTATCATCTTTGAGATACTGTATGATCTTCTGGATGAGTTCAAGAGGTATGTGGTGCGACATCGATACAAGAGATTGGGCGGTATTGATGGAAGAAACACGAGGGAGGACGGGCCCGGGAAGCCCCTGATAGTCAACCGCAAATGACCAACGCATCATCAACCTTGATGTGGGGTTCAATAACCATAACACCACACTCAATGAGCCCCCCACAGGCATTTCTCGCAACCTCGATCAATTCCTTGGCTGCCCTGGTAGCTTCCGAGGAATCATCTTTTCGACCAAAAAACTCGAACACCGCGTATCTGAACGTCCCAGCGTTTACCAGTGCCCGAAGAGCCCATCCAATCCTTTTCCAAGTTTGTTCTCCAAGTGGCCTCCAGCTCCAAGGAAGTTCGATCTTTGTTTTGATCGTCTCTAGCTTGCGGAGGGTTCGGGAATCCATCGCAGCGAAGGTGTCGCGCAAGTACGACTCGAAGAGTGTTTCGCCATCGTTACCCTGAGTGTGCAAGGTGAAGTCAATGTGTCGAAGGTTGGGAAGCACGGTAAGGTCCGGAACATCCGATGGATGGGAATCACCTATAGGCCGTCTGGGATTATCACACTCGTCGACGAGAAGGCTAAGTAGGACGCACCTCCGCCAAAGCCAACGTCAAAAGTCAGCTCTTGAACATTATCTCCGTCAAACGGAAAGCTGAACCGAGACGACGCCGGTGATATCACGTTCGAAGCCAAGCTTGAGCGATTGTACTTTCGGAGGTTGGGTGTTTGGATGGTGCCCTTCTCAAAGGAACCGGTTGAATACTCGTCAAAGTGTAGCCACAACTCCTCTAGCCCCGCTAGCCCCGCTTTTATAGAAGGGTATTGCACACCAACCGGCTCGATTGGTACTAGCTGGATATTCTTGAGCTTGAGTGAGGAAAGCTGCGATGTGCAATGACTGAGGAAGTGGACGAGTTCCATCCCGTGCTGGGAGAATGCTGGCCCTTCGATAATGAGGCTTTGAAGAGTCGGAAGAAGAGGGCACAGTGAGGGCACAAGCTTGGGTGGTAGATACACCCACTCCATGTATTCTGCCTGGATGCACAGCTTCTTCACATTGGCGAAGCGTGAAAGCAGACGCGTGAGATGAGGGACTGTCTCGATCTTGCTTTTCCCAACGTAGGGGTACGGCTTTCCAAAGATAATCTCCAAGGATCTGACATACGAAGCCAGGTGGGGAGATGTCCCGAGTAACTTCAGGAATTTAGGACACGTTTTGGCGGGATCATCGTTCTCATCGATGTAGAAGGTGTTGAAAAGGTGTTGTTGAGAAACACATGTCCAGGACGAGGATACGAGAGAGCAGGAGCGTATCGAAGAAGTGTCGCCATAGACATACTGGAGAATTTCCTCGACAAGCTCTGGCGGGATGTTTGGCATGGCTGCAAATGACTCGGAGGACCAACAAGGTGTATTACAGGAAAGAGTCCCCTAACGAGCCCCTAACTACTACTACTAAGTACTACTCCTCCTCCTCCTCCTCCTCTCCTTCCTCCCAACCACCGCCCTCATCATCATCTATATATACATCGAGGACGATCTCCATAACACCGCTTTCGATAAGATCCCCACAAACTTTTTTCGCACTCTCAATTAACTCCTGGCTGGGACTTGGAGCCTCCGATCCTGGACTGACTTGACCAGAAAAATAGAAAAAGGCGGATTTAAACGTCCCAGCGCGCACAAACGCTCTAAGGGCCGAGCCAATCTTTTCCCAAACTTGTTCCCCAGCCGGCTCGCCACTCCAAGATAGGTAGACCAATGTTTTTAGCTTCTCCAGCTTCGAGAGGGTCTGGACATGCATTGCGGAGAAGGCTTCGCTCATAAACGAGGGCAAGAGCGTTGGACCATCGTACCTCTGGGCCCGGATGGTGAAATCCATACGCGTAATGTTGGGAAAGAGAGTAAAATCTGGAATGTCGGATGGGCGGAGCTCATCTGCAGGCCGCCCTTGTATCAGCGCACTCGTTAGTGAATAGAGAATGCTGGCCTCCAGCGAATGCGACAGACAAAGCGAGCTCTTGTATGCTTTGCCGATCGGAAGGCAGGCAGGACCGAGACGAAGCCACCGCGGACAAATCCGCGGCGAAACCCTGCCCATGATACCTTCGGAGATTGGGAGTTTGGATAGAATCCTTCACAAAGGAGCCTTCTGAAATCTCGTCAAAATGCGACCACAACTCCACAACTCCTGGTAGCACTACTTTCTGAGCAGGATAATTGGGCCCGATTCGTGACCACGTCATAAATCGGAGATCAAGGAGCTTGAGTAGCAAAAGTCGTGCCGTGCAATAGCCGAGGAAGCGAACAAGCTCCATCCCATGTTTGGAGAGGCTCGGTCCTACGATGAAGAGGGCCTTAAGATTTGGGAGAAGAGGCACCAGAGAAGGTATGAGGTCTCTTGGAAGATTCGCCCACACCTCGTGGTTTGCCTGGATGTTTAGGGTCTCCAACTTGGTGAAGTATGAGAGTAGATCAGGTAGACAAGCGACTTCGTGAATTTGGGATTTCCCAGTATGCCAACTCCAATGTTTGAATACAATCATCAGATATCTGATATAAGAAGCGAGATGGGGAGATGTCTTGAGTAGCTTCAAGAATGCAGAGCAGGATGAAGCGGGGTCATCCTTCTCGTCGATAGTGAAGGTGTTGAAAAGGATTTCCTGCGAAATCTGGATCCATGAAGAGCGTACTACGGAGCATGACCGCAGGGTGGGACGGTCGCCATTGAGATACTGAAGAATCTCCCTGACGAGTTCGAGAGGAAGCTCCTGCATGAATGATGGGGATACGCTCACCCAAAAGAACGAACTTGTAGCTTATTAGTATTACTGTGTGAGCAGTGCGGCCTGCTCATTCACACAAAAACTCCGATCAAAACGAGGCCTTGGCATTGTCCGCTTCTGACACGCTGCACCTACCTGCACCTACCTAATGCCTCAAGCTGCTTGAAACCACAAACGATTGACTAGGCATTGAGGTACAAATTAGGCACAATCACCATAACGCCAGCTTCGATGAGGTCCCCACAAGCGTCTCTCGCACCATCGATCAACTCCTCGTTGGCCCTTGAAGACTGCGATGGTCCATCTCGTTTACCATTGAACTCAAAAATCGCTGATTTGAACGCCCCAGCGTGCGCCAACGCTCGGAGAACCGAGCCAATCTTTTCCCATACTCGTTCGTCTGATAGCTCCCAGCTCCAAGGAAGAATGACCGTTGTTTTGATTGACTCTAACTTCGGGAGGTTCTCGACATGCATTTTCGAGAAGGTTTCCCTCAGAAACGAGGGGAAGAGCGAAGGACCATCGTTCAACTGAGTTTGCAAGGTGAAGCGAATGCGTCGAAGGTTGGGAAACTGGGTAAAGTCGGGAATGTCGGATGGGTGGAAATCGTCTACAGACCGCCTCGAATCAGTGCACTTTTCGATGGATAGAGAAGCATGATCAGGACCCATGTACCTGCGCCAAAGAATGTACTCCCACAAAACGTGACATGCAAAGTAATCTCCTGTAAGTTGTGTCCGCTGAACGGGAAGCTGAAACGAGACGACGCTGGTGATATCATCGTCGAAGCCAAACTTGGCCGATCATACTTTCGGAGGTTGGGAGTTTGGATGGTGTCCTTAATGAAGGATCCGCTCGAGTCTTCGTGAAATTGCAGCCAAAGAATTTCCAATCCCGACAGCACCGCCTTTACGGGAGGATAATCCACGTCATTTAGAGAGAGTGGCATCAATTTTATATTTGTTAATTGGAACGTGGAAAGTTTCGATGAGCAATGACTGAGGAAGTGGACAAGTTCTATCCCATGTTCGGAGAAGATTGGCCCTTGGATGACAAGGGTTTGAATATTGGGGAGTAGAGGCTGTAGAGAGGATACAAGCATTGAGGGAAGATGTATCCAGTCCCTTTCCTTCGCATGGATTTCCATGATCTTTATGTTGGTGAAGTGTGAGAGTATATCGGGTAGTAGACAGGCGACAGTGCCGATCTTGGATGTCCCGGCGTGGGGATATGGTTCTCCAAAGTCTATACCTAGATGTCGAAAATAAGAACCGAGGTGGGGAGATTTCTCGAGTGCTTTCAAGAGAGCGGGAAAAGTGATGTCGGGATCATCGTCCTCATCGATGAAGAATTGGTCGAAAAGGATTTGCCGTGTAATGTGGGTCCATGAAGAACATACTGTGGCGCATGACAGTAGAGCGTCAGTGTCATCCCCGAGATACAAAAGTATATCCTGAAGGAGTTCAATAGGAATTTCTGGCATGATAGGATGAGATCACGATCAAAAGGTTTTGAGTACGCGGAAGGAGCCCCTATATCAGGTCCTGGACGTTCCCTTCCCAGCAGCTTTGCGCCGCCGGTCAAGTTTCCGCTCGACAAATGCTACATATTGAGACATGCCCGAGTCGAGTAACTTGACTTTCCCATTACCAACCATGAACGTTTGTCCAATTTCATTCTGATCCTCTTCGTCGGAAGAATCAGATGCGTCTTCATCAACTTCATCATCTCCAAATGCTTGAGCGGATGCCAGAGAACAACCTTCGACCACGACGCGACTGAACCATCTAATTGCAGGAGGGTTGGATGCCTCGACTGGAAGAAAATCATAGAAGCAACTGACCGGTCATGGGTAATGAGAATGATTGCTCCTGTATANTTTTTTGAGTGCGATTGCAAGGGCTTGAATCGTTGGGGCGTCGACATGGGTTGTTACCTCATCAAGAAGCCTAGTAATTACGGTATATCAGCGAAGTACGAAGTGGATGAGGCACACTTCCTCACAACAAAGGAGGCGGCCTGAATATTATAAGAGCCAAAGCAAGTCGGACCTGAGGAAGTCGTAAATTCCAAGGAAAATCAATGGCGAATCGGATATTTGTACCTTCTGTCCTCCGGAAAGGGCTATCAGAGGAGTGTGGCTAGCCAACGAGCCACTGAGACCCAGGACCCCAAGACATTGTCTTGCTTCAGGCTCCTCAACACGCTCTCCTTTACCTTGGAAATGATCGAGAAAGTACTGGAGCGCCGTTGTGTTTTTGAACTTTTCTCCGGACAGCTCCTCCACTGCGTGTTGTGAGAAGTACCCGATTTTGAGAAGTGGGTGGCGTGTTATGGTGCCTTTGGTAGGGACCAGCTCCCCCATGACCAACTTCGCCAATGTTGACTTTCCTTGACCATTCTAAACACAATTCGTAGATGTCACGGCCGAGGCAAGTAGATCATAAGATTGGATAGGACTCACAGCACCAACGATGGCACATCTTCCGCCTTGTCCTACCGTAAATGTAACGCCTTCCAGTTTCGTGGTCTGGCGTCGATAAGCAAACGATACATTTTCGAAATGCACGAGATCTCCAACTGTTCGCAGTTTCTCTGGATTTGGAAAGTTAATCCGAACGGGCGGCTCGGCATCTTCGACTTCAATTTCTGCTCGATTAGTGAGGTGATATCCAGCAAGATCTCGATTGAGCTTAAACCTGGTGCCTTTGGCACTGACTTCGGCACCCCATCGTTCGTCTAACCTATTAGGTTGCTTAGTTCGACTGGAACCAATAGCTAGAGCAATGACTTACTTTCGTTGCCGACTCTTCGCCATTCTGAGTCTGAAAAATCCCGGCTTCAGTGTCTACAGAAGCTTGTACAATCATAAATATAGGCTTACTTGTTGTCGTCACCACTTTGCTTCGCTGCCGCGCGTCCCTGCTGGATAGAGCGCTCGATCTAGACATATAAGACGTTGGGACGAGCCAGGCGCGAAGAATGTGGGAAACGTACATGCTCTTTCTTCTTATCAAGAGCACTTTGACTTTTGATGGCAGCTTTCCGCTTCTTCTTCTCGTCTATTTCGTATGCCCTGGGTGTTCCCTCAAAATATCGCAAAGTCTTATTTCGAAGGTGAATTGTTTCGTCGACGACATGATTGAGGAAAACCTGATCATGCGACGTTACGACGAGCGTCCGGTCTTGCGAGACTAAGTATTGCTCGAGCCATAGGGTGGCTTCCAGATCCTGTTCGTGGGCTCGATCAGGCACCAGCATCAACGTACAAAATAAGAAAGCGTACCAAGAAATTGGAGGGTTCATCGAGGAGGAGGACATCAGATTGGACTAGGAGAGACGCTGCAAGAGCACATCTTGATCGCCAGCCTCCGGATAGTGACGTGACTGGTGAGTTCATCATCTCCGTTGAGAATCCGAGTCCAGCCAGTATCGTAGCGGCGCGAGCCTCGGTCGTTGACGCATCGAGCTAGATTTACATCAATTTCATACCCATCGAAGAAGAGACACTAGACCCACTAGTTCGAGGGTAGTGGAAACGTCCGAAAGCATATCGGCTGCTTGGCGGGCGACATCGCTCTCTAGAATGCCTTGATCAAGTCTGAATCGTTCTTCATCAAGTCTCAGTAAAATATCAAGAAAATACACGCACGCCTCTTGTGCTTCCTTGACGCGGGCTTCCGCCTTGATTTCTTCTTCGCGAGCTTTCTTGCCTCGTGCACCTGTGGTTTTGCTGGCGAACTTACGGACTTCCTCAAGCTCAAATACTAGTCTAGCCAGTCGTATCTCGGAGACAATACGCTGGGTTTGGGAGATTGAAGTGGTCTCCACCGCCTGAGTAAGACCTATATGATAAACATAAAGATTGTTTTAAGAATAGAAAGTGTGACGACCCACGATCAAACTCCACCATTGCCCTCTCCCTCTCTAAGTCACCATGAACGACGTGACTGAGAACGGTGGCTTCCTTCACAACAGACTGAGAGATTCGTGTACTGTCTGTGACCTGTGAAACAAGAACGATGCGAAGAAGCTTTCCAAGACCTGGAATTATTTTGTCGGCCATGGCTTGGAGAAGCGCTGACAGTTTACGAGAGATGATGCCTCAGAGCGAGACGCTGCATCACAAGGATGGACGCACTTGATTTTCCGGTTCCGTTCCTAGACGTAAATTATGAAAGTCCGATTAGTGCAGACACTGACGATCACAGCGTACCTTCCCATCAGAGCATAACGAACGCCCGCCTTTAACCTGAGCTTGCTATCCGTAAGAAGCTCTCGATCTCCAATGGTGATGTTGACACCCTTTAGATCAACTTCAGTGGTGGTGTCTAATGTTTCTGCGTGAAAGCGAGATTGCTGAGAGGTTGCGATGATCTTGGGCTTGATGGGGGTAGTGGACATGGTGAGATAGGACAAGTTTCGACAACTTCCTGTCAATGTGAGGGTGCAGAGTGTTCGTTATGTCAAGCTACCAACAACGGCGTAATGTATATAAACCACAACCAGCGGAACCGAACTCCAGAGTAAAATGACTAGGAGGCACATACACGAGGCCGAGAGGCCTAAGCGGACCGGATAGCGCCGGTAAATGTGAATTTGTTTTCCCCGAATCAGATCCTTACTAGATACAGCTTGGATGGCAGGCGGATATGTTCGAAAAAGCGGATAGGAAAAGGCGGATGAGGAGCTGCTAACGTGGGGCGGAAGTGGGTGGTATCAGGTGACCTGAGGGCTATAAATCTGCTTTCAAGGAGATCGGCCCCCAATCAAACACCCTAACCAAACTATCATCCAGCAAGCGTCCTCAAGTCAAAGCGACGACCCGCCTTCGACTCGCCCTTCACAACAACATCTCTAACACGACAACATGCATCTCGCCAAGTCGATTCTGCCAGCCGCCTTGGCAATCAGTGCATCAAGCTGTCTGCTTGCACACGCCCAACCCATCGACCCCATCGCAAACGCGGTGGCCTCGACGAGCGACGCGCCACAGAATAGGGAGAAACCAACACCGCCTCAGCACATCTACACCTGGCAACCTGTAGAGGAGAAAGGAACCTCTGATCACGCCGAGCTAGCAAAGTCGGAGCGCATCGCGGATGAGGTCATAGCAAAGCGCGGGCAACTCCCTGAAGAGAGGGACGGCGATAAAGGCAGGGCAGGAACGCGGAGGCTTCGTTTTTACATCAGGGAGGGCGGCGGTGACGCGGACACTCGCTGGGCTTATGATCGTACTGTCGAAGGCCGATGGGAGCATGTGCAGAAGGATGAGTTCCGATCCATTGAGCGGCCTTTTTATGGTTAAGCTTGAGTCTTGACCGTTACATCTTGTATACCCTGCACCCAGCCTATACACATTCTATGCCTTCCATCATGAACATGAAATCCGTGCGCATGCAATTCTGGTCAGGCTGGGAAACCCGGTATAAACTCCAGGTCGTAGAGACCCTGCCCATTAAGATACAGGTCTTTAAGGTGGGCAGAAACGGGATCGACAAGACCACGCAGGGCGGAAATGGCGGCGCTGGCCGTCATCTGCAAACTCCACAGTCCAACGGTCTTGATACGTTTGTTCATGTTGGCTTGGGCTACGTGGTAGGCGAGGGCGTCGTATATCTACATCCAATGTCAGAGAAAGTCCAACGCCAAATAAATAAACAAAAAACCTTGAGCGAAATTTCATCCATAAGACCAGCTAGAGGGGTTGCCAATGAGTTTACCATACAAGCGGGGGGTCGTACAGCACTTACTTTCCCACATCTACCCGAAGAACAAATCAGAGGATAGAGAGACACAACAGTAAAAAAACGTACCGTCCAAGCACCGTCAAAATCGGAAAGATCCTTGACCACCGTACAGCGGATGGGTATCAGCGTGTGGTTAGCGCTAGGAAAGGGTTTCGTATCAGAGGGAAGGCAATGTGAAATGGAATCATTTCGCCCTTACTTCATGAAGGCTACGATAGGTCTGATGAGCGCATTATTGGCGTAGGAAAGGTCTGAAGTAAAAATGGGAACGGCCGCCTTGACGTCGCGAAACCTAATATCGATGTCAATGATGACTTTGGGGCCGTGGTCTCCGTTATGTCCTGGGCTATCGGTTTGATAACCCCCTAGATCTTCTGGTGCTCGAAGCGGCGGTTTCGCAAGTTGACGCCGACCTGGGATGCGAGCATGTGCAGAATCATCACTGGAACTGAGCGAGGTCGTAATAGCGTCGGCAATCTCCTCCAGTAGGGCGTTGAAAGGCATATCGTCCGTGGGATCGCGCGGAAACTTGATGTCGAAAACAGCATCCACCTTTCCAGAAACGATCCAGGAGATTGGGCCATCGTCCGTGGTGGAGCCCTTCAAGTGATCAATACTAACGCCGTCGATGCGAATTCTAGACTGCGGGACCATATTAGATCAAACAATGGATCGAAGAACAGCTAACTGACCATGCGGGCCCATTCGCCATCTTTCAAATCGGAGTCGGTGGTTCTGCTGATGCTTTGGGGTTTGTGCAAGCTAAACAGACAGTTATCGAACTGCCCCACGATGTTCTCGGCCGACAACAAGTCATAAAACATCCACTGCTTGCGAAAGCAGCGAAGGTCTGCCCGAAATATGGAGGCTGTGTACGGGCGGAAATCTCCAGGCTGATATACGGTGATGAGAACGTCCTCTAGCTGTAGGCTTTCCAGTTCGAAATCGCCTGGTTTAGCGATTTGGCGGAAAGCCGCAGGATCGAGTGGATTCTCTGGATCCCATATGACAGATCTTCGGTCTACGAATGAAACAAACCGATTAGAAAACGGATGACAGGTTGAGTGCCTATCATACCCAAGACTCCACGGACCCCCTTAATGACAGCATCTTCTATCAGGCCTTTACCGTCTAGCCATTGTTTCAAGGAGAGCGTGACATCGATAGAGTCAATGGTAAGATCATACATCGCCCAACCAGAATCGTCTTCCATTGGGCTAGGGCCATCATTATCGTCCTCTTCTTCAATATGATGCATGGCTGGGTGGTTGCTGACATCATAGCCGACGGCAGCCTTATGAGCGGAGTACGTGGGCTCTTTGTGCGCAGATGAAGAAGGTCGCCGAGATNAYGTANAGGTAATAAGTTAGAGCTTCGCTCGTCGGGGACGACGGCGGGACAAATTGTAGTGATCGAATCTGACGAGGGGAGGGTTTCGCGAGGGGGTGATATGGATGCCCGGGAGGTGGCTTCAACCGCTTTATATGTGCTGGGAAGAATCCACATTAGGAAGGGCATTGTCATAGGACGCCGAGGAGGATCCGGCTTGTCACGGCACCATTGTCCAGAGTGAGGAGCGTCCTATCGAGCTTGTGCTGAGCGTCCCGCTGCGACAGCGGACACGGGGGCGACGTTGAAGAGCTTGGGCGGACGTTGACGAAGAAATGCAGGTCTAAGAGCAGTTTCAGACATATATCCGCTGGCTGGAGGTGGCCATTACCACTGGTCCGTGCATGCGACGGAGCAAGACAAAGCCCCTATCCAGACAATGGGAGAAATGCGATCACGTGACAACAATGCAACCGCCATTCACGTCCCAAAAAGGCAATTCCCCGTGAAGGGCCTTTGTCCTGTTCTCCCATGACTTCGACTCAAAATATGCCTCGCTGCTTTCGCTTGATTCCCACTTCTCTTTCCCTTTCTCCTCCTCTCCCTCATGCGCCATCCAGAACTCCCAATCGCAGCTTTCATTTCTGCTGCTCTCGTCATCGTACCCTTCACCTGGCATTGGAGGGCTCATAATATCGCGACCTGTGCTTTGATGTTTTGGCTCTTTATCGTCAACATAGTATACGGCGTAAACTCGATAATATGGGCCAACGATGTGATACAACGGGCACATATCTGGTGTGATATTGGTGCGTCCACGGCCCAAGCTTGATGGCGATTTTTTGCTGAAGTCTTTCCAGCTACAAAGGCCGTCGTCGGCGCGTCTTTTGCTCTGCCGATCTGTACGATGTGCATTTGCAAACACTTGGAGATGGTCTCTTCGAGTCGAAAGGTTGCCTTCGACTACTCCGATAAACGTCGCAGGATCATATTCGAGTCTGTGATGTGCTTCGGTCTGCCCGCTATTTTCATGGCTCTTCGTACGTGTTCTTTCATGGGTGTGAGGAGTCGTCTTACAAAGTACTGGTAGACTACATCGTACAAGGACATCGCTTCGACATCGTCGAGGGTGTTGGATGCGCCGCCACCGTTTACATCTCTGTCCCTGGGATCATGATCATATGGTTTCCCAAACTTCTCTTCGCTGCTTTAACATTCCTTTATGCCTGTATGTCTTGAAATATTCCTCGGCTCTGGGACCTCACTCATCGTTATCCAAACAGCGGCCGCTCTCTACCACTTTATTCGCCGTCGAATCACCTTTGCTATCCATCTGCAAAACTCAAACTCGGCTTTGACGACCAATCGCTACCTTCGACTCATAGCCATGTCAATCACTGAAATGATTTGGGGAACTGTGCTGACTGGTGTCAATCTTTGGACCAATACAAGATTCGGGCTGCGTCCGTGGACCAACTGGGATGATGTTCATTCTAACTTCTCCCGTGTCGACGTTTTCCCTCGGATCCTCATCCCCCAAGATGCCTACACACTCTTCCTCCTCTTTTGGTGGGCTATGCCTGTCTCCTCGTTGATATTCTTCCTCTTCTTCGGCTTCGGGGAGGAAGCCATGAGGGAATACNAAAAAACTCTGGTCGTGGATTCGTACAAAGATTTTCAGAATCAAGCCTTCTGAGAAGAAAGCCCCTTTGCCAGGAGCTGGTTTTGCTAGGTAAGCTTGAGGAATCGTCACCCTCATTCGAACGCCCGCTTAGGTTGTCCTTCTAGTTTCCCCAAACCTCTCCGTCTTTCGACGCTTGCCTTGTCGTCGAACGCAACGAGCGCAACGAGCAGCCAAGGTCCCGATACTGATATGGAGAAGAATACGCCTCCTCCAATGTACACGGCCTCTTCCAATTCCTCTTTCCCGCGTACTCCAGTCAAGCGCGATCCGGACTCTTTCAGTATCTCTACCCTGTCGTATTATGGTGCTGCTGTCGATGCCGTACCTCCCCGGCCCGTACACGATGGACGAAATGGCATCCCATCGTAAGCACACATTGTTCTCATAATGCGCACACCTGTATCTGATATTTGCGCTTCACAGAACCCCTCGTCCCATTTACTTGAACCCAATCGCAAGCACATCCACGAGTTCATGCCCCGCTTCTTCTTTACGCCCCACACCATCTGTTGAAAGTCTCCCTCCACGCATCGAGCTCTCTCCCCTCCATGACTACTCTCCATCAACTTCTTGTGAATCACTCGTCGATTTTAACACAGCCCCACCCTCGTTCCTAACCAACAAAACGAGTAACTTCACACTTCGCTCAACACAGTCCGTCGATCGCATATACGTTTCGCAGAATTCGCGACCTCAACGTGTGCGTACGCCTACGCCCGCACCGTTTAGGGATTTGCAGGATATTCCGAGTGAGGATGACAGGTCATTCTACTCAGGGACGAGCTCGGCTGCTTCGTCACGACGACCCTCGGTGACTGGCGAGGAAGACACATCGCCACCATTGCCATCGACACAACCCCGGTTAGCTGATGCTATCTGGGTCACGGTACATACGGAGACCAGACATGGTGCTTGATGCAGATGTCCTCTCCGATCCTCACTCTTTCGCCCACGACATGACTGTTTCGTTCCATTGCACATATTAGACACCCAATATCCATCCGACGATAAAACGACCAACCGTCAACGTATTTATGTATATGTACCATTTTTAACTGATCTACTCGACGATATTAAGCATAACAGGACTCAACTGAGATTTTGTACAAATATTACATTAGCCATCTGTACCTTGTAGATACACTCCTTCACATTGGCTTCACAAGCTGAAGCTGAACGTTGAATACACAATGAATTTTGCCATTGCCTCCATGATGGCGCAGTCGTCAGTTTGTTTCCATTTCTAACCTTCCATGCCACATACTCAGGCTTCTTTTGCCATTCCATTTTCAGGTTGAAGACTGCGTGAGATCGCCGCCCATCTTGCCTCATCTACCATTTTCCTCAGGTTGACTGGCCCTATCGAACACACACCTCGCCGTCAATGATGGTCACGCCTCTGATATTTCTCCCTCTGCTTCCAGCAGCTCTGGAAGTAGTCTGCACGCTTAGACGATGTTGACTCTCTCTGTCGCTGTCGGCGCCATCCTGTGCGTTCTGGCGGTAGACAGAGTATTGAAAGTCATCGTTTTTCGCAAGGTTAGTAAAAACCATACCCACCTTGAATGCTTCCTTCAACCTTGTGAAACTGACCGATAATCTGATAGAATATGGGCGTTCTTCCGCGTATGAAGTGTGCCTTTGCGCCTATGGAGGCTCTGGGTGTTCTCATCCCAACCTGTCGATTGAATCCCGGGATTGCTTGGCCATGGTTTTGGAAGGACCAAGGTACTACTCACAAACTCGTGCACTTTTCGTCGACGGTACTAAGTTTGAATATTCACTGCAAATTCAAGTCTACTCAAAATACAGCGCAGAGACGATAAGCGTCCTTCCCCTGCTCTCTGGGAAACCATCCATTTATACCAGGTCGATAGAAGTCGCGAAGCAAATCGCTTCTACCCAGAGACCATTCAAGAAGGCTGAAGATGCGAACGAAGTTATCTCGTGCGTGCTCCCGATTCCTTCTTTACCAAGTGACCAGTGGTATGCTAACCTGGGCTTGAACGTTGGTGTGTAGAGTTTGGGGTCCCAATGTATTCGCTGCGAACGGGGCAGACTGGAGACGACATCGTCGTATAATGGCCCCAGCCTTTTCGAGCAATACGTGCGTTATCCAGCTTGAGCGAAAGGGCATAGGCTAACTCATGGAATGTCGGCCATTTAGATACACCTTGATTCGCGAAGAAGTTGCTTCATTATACCAGGATATCTGTGCAGCCGAAGGTTGGAACAAGTCTGACGTCGTCACGATCCCTTCAATAAGTCATCTCACCATTAAAGTCAGTCTGTGCGCAATAAACGATGGGCGAAATTGGTTTCCTGACTTCGTCACAGTTGACTCTCCTTGTCATTACAAGATGTGGCTTTGGAAAAGGCATCCCATGGAAATTTGAATCCGAAGATACAGAAATGAACTTCGCTGAAGCTCTTACCATCGTGTCTGATACTTCGGTGGCTAAAGCTATATTACCCGGATGGATATTCAAGTTACCTGTGAAACGGTACACACACGTCTCTTATGCGATACCCTTGACTGCCTGATATCTAATCACTACTTGTAATTTTGTAGCCTTCAGGATATTGACAAGGCCTTTCGCCTCCTCAAGGTTTTCATGAAAGATCTCATCGAGACGCGACGTCATGAACTGGCTGTTGGAGAATCAGCCAATCGGTGTGATGTCTTCAGTTTGCTGATACAGGCAAGCGAAGCGGAGGGCAAGACGGCTCTAACCGATGATGAATTGGTGAGGTCTCTCAGAATCCGACTTGGTACATAATGCCGACCATCCTTCGTGTACCCTAGAGTGGAAATACCTTTCTCATGTTGCTCGCAGGACATGGTACGTACTACCCTCCTTCCTCCTGGTAAAACCTACTGAACAATTCCAATAGAGTCCACTGCCCATGCTCTTGATGCTACCTTCTTTATGTTAGCCCTCCATCAGGATATTCAACAGGAAGTCTTCGAAGAGATTCAAAGCCAAGACTTGGTGGGTCTCCTTGTACTAATAGCTATTCGTAGAGTTGTTAACCCCGACACTGCTACAGCCAGAGGACTTCGGACCCCATGAAACATCCAAAGTTGAAGCGTGCTTCCTCGAAGCCCTCCGAATGTTTCGTATGTCACGCCCATCCATCCTTCACCCACACGGGTTTACTGAGTGGATGCTAGCTGTTGGATATGTGATCACCCGCGACGCTGCGGAGGACCTCATCCTCAAGACCTACGATGAGAATGGCGTCGCTCACCAAGTGCCTGTCGAGAAAGGGACACGTCTCGTTGTCGACCTCGTTGGAATACGTGAGTGTGCTTGAAGAGTACTTTCTTCGATTTGCTTGACTTTGACCGGCGTCACTGATTGTTGTTTTACATGAAGATTCCAATCCACGACATTTTCCTCAGCCAGAAGCGTACCGTCCTTCGAGGTGGTATGGCGTATCTGAGAACGATATCTCCATGTTCTCCGTTGGCTCTCGTGCTTGTTAGTCATTAACCTCTCTCCTGCCTTGGCGTAGACCGTGGTTAACGTTATTCATCTATGTTCTCTACAGGCATCGGTCGTCGCTTCGCCATAACAGAAGCCGTCTCCTTCCTGAGCGCCGTCCTCAAAGACTGGAGGATAGAACCTGCAATGAACTCAGCTCGTGAGACGAAAGCAGAGTGGAAAGAACGCGTGCTGAAGGGGGTCCAAGTGAATATGACGTTGGGTGTCGGACCTGTTGCCATACGCCTTGTTCGGCGTAAGTAATGACCAGGGTTCTCCGACTTGATGTAGCCCGATCAATGTTGTTACTTGCAAGGGGCCGTAGGATAATATTTTACCTACACAATGCCAATTTAGGTAGGTAGGTAGTTCATGGCCAGATGGTGTCAAATCGAATTTTTATTATGGGTAGTCAGGCGGCGTCTCAAGGCATTGTTTGGCACCAACATGCCAAGAAAACAGCGCGTCGGAGTCTACCGAGCACGCGCTTGTCCACATTACTTCTTTGTTCACCCATATGTGTAATGGCCCATGTTATGTTGGCCCACTGTCAATATCAATTGCAGCCTTTTTTGAAATATCTCCTCTGCTCACGTACCAACTCGCCACTCTAATTCTCATACCTCATGGCTCGCGCAAATAATCAACCAATAACCGAGGCAGATGCAGACTCGGATGGCGTCTTCTGAATTGAGAAGGGCACCGGACCCGACGCTAGAAAGCGCATCAGGGTCAAGCAATGCAAACGATGGATATGGACTGAACGCATTCAATAAGCACCGATCGAGCTTCAACTTTAGAAAGACTGCTAGCAATCTGTGTGTAAAGGCCGCTCAACCAAATGTGGCAGCCTTGTTCAAACAAACGGAAAAGTCCAACGCCGGGACTAAGGACTCCACAACCACTCTGGATCACCATCATCCCCTCTTGAGCTAGACCCAGATCATAGCGACGACGACTATAGTCCACCTGAAATATCTAATCGCACTACTCAGACACCGGATTCTCTGGGCAAATCAATGCATCCACGATGTGAGGACCTGCGCACCAGCACTGAGCTCAAACACCTACGTGAACGAGCACTGAGTGAACCATCAAACAAGACGAATTTCCGCTACCACTCATTCAAGCAACTCTGTACCATCTTACGGAAAAAGAACAAACAAATAAACAAGCTAAAGCTTCAGGTATCTTTTCATTTCTGAGCGGTTCAGGTGGATCACTTACACAATATAATCATATTGTCTCAATCTCTCTCGTACACTTGCAGTGATGGGACACAAACTCAACGATCACCAACTAATCATGTCATTGATGGCAGAGAAGGATATCTCGAGTCATTGTCATTGCGTTGAAATGGCACCGAAGTCCAGCCGAAAGTCCTGCGCTGTTTGAAATCGCATCCGTGATCACGCAACGAAGGAATATCCAGAGGAGTTTTGGGAGTCGGTGCAGGGGGGGAGCACTTCGGGATGGTGAGGTTGGAACAAAGCGAAAACGCAAGGCAACTGGAGTTCTACCAACTCCCAAACACTGTGGAAGTCGTGCTTTGGTCGTGCTACGGGGAAATGAGGGGGGGGTAGGGGGTAGGTCCTCGGGATTTGATACATTTTTCATKTTTTTTTTTCGGGGGTAGGGGGGGGTAGTCGACCGGAAAAGAGGTGAATAATGTATTTTGGGCATTGTGTTAGAAAATAAATACGCTGCGGCCCCTTGGTTACTTGTCCTATTTGATATCGTGATTTCTACGCTTCGGTCGCGCAAGTCGGCACGGTGACCCAATAAATCATCGCTTTATATTTCTCTTTACAAAGAGTCTCCACTACTAACCACTAAAATTATGGCAAATCCTCTCGTCGCCTTTCAAGAATGAGAATTCCGCCTGAGCAGTGACACGCTTGGCCACAGCGTCAGACCACTGTGGACCAATGAAGCGGTTAGCTCTTGTCCACAATTAGTACGAAGACGCGTTGACTCACCGAAGCAACCTCCTCGGCTCTGCCCCAGTCGATGAGAGTAGGGTCAGCGCCGGCAGCATCCCAAAGGATGTTTCCAGGTTGGACGTCCGTGTGCAAGACTTGGAATTTGTCACTAAAATAGTTGCCATTAGCGCGCGGCTTAGAAGGGAACAAGGGAGGACTTGGGAAGGACAGCTTACACATAGACCTTTGCTTCCTTCACGATCAAAGGAATCAACGTCTTCTTGACCTCGGCTTCACATCCGGCCATATCTCCTTTCATCATGAATTTCTGTGCAAGGTTCTTCCAGTACGTCGTCCCGGTGATGTCGAGTTTACCAGTGACACCATGGAAGACGATAAATTGGCGACCTTCGTATTTTCCCTCGGCGAGTAGTTGATCCGTCTTTCCAAGCCACTTGATCTCTGATGAGAAGGTCTCGGAGGGAGCTAGCAAGGAATGGTATACCGTCAGTTCGTGGAGCCTAAGTAGGAGGTGGAGATGACGAACTCTTTCCGGTTTTCGCGTAGGCAGTTACGTCCTTCCCAGTCGTAGGGTCTGGCCAGCCACCAACAACTTGATATGTGATCGCTGAATTTCCTTGTTGACCGACCTGGGAGATTGTCTTCGTCACTCCACCCAACGTAAGAGTAGCTTCCTCTGTCATGACAATAGCTAAATATAACGCATACAAAACGGTGAAAAAGTCACATACTGCAGGTGGTATCAAAGGCACGTTTTCCGAGGATGAGACCACGTCGCTTGACTTTGCAGGAAGCAGAGTTCTTGGGAGGCGGTTTATTTCCAGGCTGCGAAGGGGGTGGCTTGGAACCTGGTTTGGGTTTCGCTGGTGCAGGTGCAGGTTTCGGCTTCGCAGGTGCAGGAGCTGGCTTGGGTTTCGCTGGTGCTGGTGCGGGCTTCGGCTTAGCAGGAGCGGGTTTAGGCTTAGCGGGCGCAGGGGCAGGCTTCGCCTTGGGTTTCGCAGGTGCAGGCTTCGTAGCTCGCTTGTCGTGAACAGCGTCGAGATCGTCCTGAAATATACGAGTCAATTAGGACGGCTACGGAATAGAAGAGGAGGAACTTACCGAGTCGGAGGGAGCGTAGCTAAGAGCTAGTTCCCGCAATTGTAAAGCTAGGTCGAAGCTCTCGTAGCCACGAGCTTGGATATCATAGCTTTCACCATCGTCGCCGTAAACGATCGGCGACGAGTAGACGGCCAGAACACAGGCGAGGACGACGGATGAACCGATGATTTGTCGTAAGTTCATGATAGAAGTAGCGGATAGGATGAAAAGATGAAGAGGATGGACCAGCCACGCGCTCGGAGTAGTAGAGGAGTATTGGAGATGAGGATCAACCTGAGGACCATAGGGCTTTGAAAGGCATCCTTTTATACGTCGTCCTGAACATTGAAGTGTGCACTTTGTCAATACATTGTGGAGGTCTGGAACGCCCAAGTGTAACTTTGCCGACGTCAGTTGCTAGATCGGCTATAAGATGATGGTTTCAGTGGCTCCATTCACTTTGTAAGGAGGTGATCGTTGGAGAAACGAGGGTCGGTTGCTCTACGCGTATGCTTAAAACCAAGAAGTTCAATACAACGCGCAAAGGGACCACATGGTTCACCAGTCAACCGACCAGTGCCAATTTGCAACGCGAACATCATTTGTGATGCGCGACCGACGAGGACCTGGTAGCTCCGATGAGCAAATCCTAATGTCACAACATGAGAGTATGCCCATTTATGCTATGCGCTTAGGGACTCACTCACTTTCAAGTCCATATGATCGTTCACTGAGATAGGACGAAGAGAAGGGGAGAGCCACTAAATGGGTAGCTCACGACGGTCACTCTATTACATAATTACAACATTATATAGTTTTCGCCTTGCCTAAGACTCAGAGTTTTCATTCGATCCATCCTTTGAATCTTCGCTGAGGGAGACTGTAGTGAACAGAAGGTTCAAGTGGATAAGCGCCCAAGCGCTCAATAGCCTTTCTGGGGACATCGCGGCCCGGCGACAGCCCGATACTTTCAATGTCAGTCGTCTTTCTTCACACTGCACCGTCTTGATCCAGTATTTTGGAACACAGAATGACGCGACAGCTGACCAGTGGATGAGTAATCTCGACGAGAGATGCATAAAAAGAACACAAACTCTCCCATTGACCTCCAACATCGCCATACTCCATGTCTACCATCCCCGTTATCAAACTTAACAATGGCGTCGAGATGCCTGCCATTGGCGAGTAATTTACGATCTGCTTTACAAGGTGTACTAACAGGAGCACAGGGCTAGGAGGATGGAGCGGGACAACACCGGAACAGCAAGCAACTTCCCAAGCCTGGTTTTTGACTGCGCTGAAGGTAGTATCGCCTGTTACGATGCGGCTTGAGAAT